>VDFB02009975.1:0-48689 GCA_007258455.2 Sequoia sempervirens
CTAACCCTAATGCACCCAGCAACATTCAATCTTAAGCATTGATCTTAGGGTTTTTGTCATCTTTTCATCCTGGCCACACATTCAAAATTGCAGTTTTTATAAAAGGGCAATTTTGTTCTCATTTTCCTCCCTCAGCTCCCTTGACTTCTTGCACTCTTAGTCTCTCATGTTTAGGTTTCAATTTATGCTACTAATCTTACAGTCATAGTCACTTACAGTCATAGGCATTTTAGTCCATTGTAGGGTTATTTTATTTTCTGCAAATCCTTCAACACTTGCATAGGGCTTAGTCATTTTGTCATAGTTGCTCATACAAATCTGAGGGCATCTTTTATTTATCTGCAAGCTAGGAGGTGTAACAAAGGTTAATCATGGAAGGTGGAGACTTAGGGTAACTTCATCCCTTTTGTCTTCATATTATTTCCTTTGTACTTTGTTATTTCAATGGATTTTATTGTTATTGTGCAAACCCCTTTAACAAATCTGAGATTTTCCATTGATTACATTGGTGAACCTGATGTATTTTAACACATTTTGAGAAATCTTGGAGTTGGATCTTTTTATTGCAGGTTTTGTTAGCTTTTTGTTGCAGGTTTGGCATCATTTTTGGACAAAACCCTAGTTTCCAAGGATTCGACCATATCTTTCACACGGCTTCGTATTTTCTCACAATTGTTTTTCTGTAGGTCGAGGACACTATCAAGAGCTCTCATTCCAAAAATCAGATTTTTTGGATCTGTTTTTCATTTTTTATAATTATTTTTCTGTTTTTAATAAAAAATTAATTTCGGGAGTAAATAATCGAATTTTTCAGATATGTTTACATTTCTGGAAATCTCTTTTAATTTTAACAGGGGTCTAGTCTTTAGCTTTTAAATTTTTATGTGCAATTATTAGTCAAAAAATAGATTTTTTGAAATTAGGGTTTAAAACAAATTTGCTTAGATCTCACTCACGGTTATAGATATACTCACAAAAAAAAATTTGCAGATTTTTAATGACATCAGATGCCTCCAGTAAAAAAATCAGAATTTTTGGAGCTATTTTGTATTTCTTATAATTTTTTTATGATTTTTAATAGAAAATTAATATTGGGCGCACAATAGGGAATTTTTCTGACTTCTTTACATTTCTGGAAAGCTCTCCGAAAAATAATATCAGTCTCTTCTTTGATTTTGTATTTTTCAGATCAATAATGTCTTCAAATAATCGAATCTAATTCGGCTATGTGAAAAATATGTATCTGAAATTGCAATTTTCTAATGAGTTTATTTTTTTTTCATGGCTGCATTATGATATTATTTCTTTTGATTTTGTAGGGGTGATCATAAAGAGTTTTAGTGGCAGAAATATCATTCATACACAATAAATTGGAAATCGAATAATCAGGTGCACATATCCCATCTTCCATTTCTTAATCTTGTTTGTCACACATTTCAATTTGGGGCATAAAATTAATCCTTGTTTGCAAACACATTTGGATTTGGGCTCTTAAAAATGAATTTTGTCTTCAATCACATATCAAAATTGGGTCTAAAATTAACCATTTTCTTCCTACACATTTGAATTGGGGTTAAAAAGAACATGTGCTTCTATTGTTTGCATACAAACATTTCATTTCTAAGGGAAATTAATCATTGTGAGTGTGAATCAAGTGTGTGTGTGTGATCACAAACACCTCACTTGATTTGCCTTTGTCAAACCCTTCATAAGAGGCCTGCTAGGGGATTTCATCACCCCTAGGGACGACCTCAATCGAAGTGTGAATCGAAAGACACGCTTGTTTGGAAGTTAAAATCTTGTCACTCTTGGCTAAGCCCCAAAGAACTTTATACCTTTGGGAAGTGAAAGTGAAGGGTGGGTTACCCCTTTCTCTCGGCTGTGTGGTAGGATTTTTCTTTCAAATTCTTCCTTAGTCAACCTTGTGCAATCTAGCTAGAGACCTAATTGGCCATACCCCACTTGACTAGTCATAGGGCTTGTTGTTGTGTATTCAAGTGCTTGATTAATCATAACATTTAATCTTGGAAGACAAACTTATCATTGTGCTTGGTGTGTGTGTTTATGCATTTACATGTAAAATCTTGTGTTTGATATTGCCCAAGTCAAACTTCCAATAAAAATTTTCCACATCATCCAAGTCATCCAATCTCGTCATTCCACATCATCATCTCTTTCATCTAATCAACATCATTTTACACCATGACAACATTTGAAGACATAGCACTAGGGCTTATTCACATGCTTCATAAAGCTCAAGCAAATCAAACACCTTTAGACCAACAAATCATTCAAAGCACCCATAACATTATCCAAAAACTTCAAACCAACCAATCACCACAAATGTAACAACTCATAGCACAAATCCAATACCTCATGGCCAATTGTCAAGTCCAGCAAGCACATTATCAAGTCCAATCACCACATCAACACATTTCACATCAACCCTATGTGTCACTTACATCATCATATCAACCTCATCCATCCACATATCATGTTACCCCTTCATCAACCTATCACAACTCTTCTAATTTCAACTCTTATCCACATCAATCAACCTTTCAACAGTCATTGTCCTATTCAACCCCTCCATCATCATCACAACAACAAATCATATCACAAGTCCAAACACCATTCCAACAGCAACACATTCAACCCCAATCCTATATGTCACCTTCATCATCATGCCAACCTAACACATCTATCTATTATGACAATGCCACATCAACATGTCCACCCATATCACAACAACAACATAGCTTCCCAAGTCCACCTTGGCAACAACATCAAGAGCCTTTAAGTCTTAATGCCACCTTTGACAAGGGGAACACCAATCTAGTCCATGCACCCTTACCACCATCCAATAAAATGTCTATCCCTAAGACACCATGTCCTAATCCTAATCCATTGGCCTCTCCACCTTCTAACCAATCAAACTCTTCATTTCCCTCACCATCATCTAATCCTCCTTCAAATCAATGCCTTACATTTAGATATTTAAAACATAAATTGATGGCATTACATAAATCCACCAATCCACCTACAAAGGATGTCACCCAAGGGCTACAAGTAAGGAATCCATTGTTGCCATGTCATTCAACACATATACTTGAACATACAAAAGATTCCTCAAACATGATGCCAAGTCCTTCAAGTCAACCATGTCATCCTCAACCCCTTGGGCCAAGTCAAGAGTCTCCCCTCATAAGTCCAAGTCAACCTCCATCATGTCTCCATGTTGTTGACCATCAAGAAAATGTCAAGTCTCTCCAAGAGTCATCCCCTTGCACTTCCATTCAAGCAGCCCAAGAGGTATATCAAGAGTCTACTCCCAAGCATGTGGAAACATCAAGCCCTAGTCCTAATCAAGATCAAATCATTGTCATCCAACCTGTCCATAATCTATATCTCTTTTATGATCAAGATGATATCCATAATGATGAAGAGCCTATCCATGAGCAAGATATTCCAAATTCACCTCCACCTAGCACCATCCATGACCTTCAAATATCCACTTTCCTTGATGAGACACTTGCCTCCCAAGCTAGTATAGAAGATCAAACCAATAATGTGGATCTAAATGAACATACTCAAGATCCTAATGATCCCCCATCATCCACTATCGACCCCATTGCAAGTCCTCCATCATATCCACTTGGTATTTCCAATAAGGAACTCATGTCTAGTGTTCCACCTACACCTAGTCCCATTGTCCATTGCATACCCCAAGGAAACCAGTCTCAAGATGTTGGTATTTCCTCCATGCATTCTAAGTCCACTTTCCATCATAAAACCTATCATATGCCTAAAGTATATGTTGCCATTCCACCACCGTCATCCTACAAGTGTCAAAATCATGTGACCATACACCTTCCTCCATCCAATTTACCACCATTACTTCCAACTCCTAATCTCCCTCCATCTGCTTTGCCACCATTACTTCCAACACCTAATATTCCAATCATTCATAAATACCCTAAATATCCTAGTCATGACCAAAAAATGCACACATTGTGTAAACATAAAGCTTCCACTCAATCCATCCACCCCATGGGATTCAAAAATAAAAATTTAGATGCCTCTATTTATAAAGTCAAAAATTCTAATGGTCCTAATGCCTTAGCATACAATTGCAAAAAGTCAAAGCCAAGTGCATCCAAAAAGTTATATAAGCCCATGCCTCCAAAAGAAAAGTCTAAAAACAAAATGGTTTGGGTACCTAAGCAAAAAGAAATCAAGTCAAATGAGGCATCTACGTCACAAAAATCCCAACCATCCACTTCCATCCAAAATGCACATTCCATTCAAAAATATCAAAGTCCTAAAACCCACAAGCCAAATAAAAGTCATAAAAATAGTAAGTCTATGTGGGTACCTAAAGCACTTCATCACCCATCTCCTAAGCAAACATCTCCATTGCTTCCTACACCTCGTCCACATCAAAAGCTTCAATGTTTATCACAGTGTTTGCAACCATTGGTCATGATTCCATTCCAACATACTTCTATCTTTCCATCACCCTTCATTCATTATCCTACATATCTCCCCCACCACCTTCCTATGGTCCATGTTTTTGGCTAAGCCTCCTCATTCATCTTTTCCATAAGTCCCATTTAATCCCTATCATCTTCCCAACATAATTTGCATCATAATCCATTATCCACATCATAATCCATCATCTACCTACTCCATCTCCCTTTCATGTCATCCTTTCCAACATCTATGAGCATAATGACATTTGACATGGTCCATGCAATGAAATCCATCCCTCGTGGGACTATCACCTTTCATGCAACTAGACACTTGAGTCTCTCCTATCCAAAAGTCAAAAAGTCAAAAAGTCAAAAAAAAAAGTAAAGAGAAATCCCTTCGTCCAATGGTGAAAACCTGGTAAACAGGCGCCTTGGATAAGTACTATGATGAAAACCTGGCAAACAGGCATCATGTGTAGTTTGATCTTCTATGTCACTTACACTTGGGGGCACAATGTCTTATCTATCCAACCTATCATTTTTATGTCATATCATTTCCATCCTACCTACCATCTTTAGCCATCATACCTACCTATCATATTGGGTCCACTTATCCACTCTTCTCCTTTTGATCTTGATGAAGATATAGGGGCAAAGTGTTGAAACATGTTTTTTGGGTATCTCTTTACATACCTCATCCTATCTAATCCAATCATATCATTATCCTATTGTCATCAGCTTTGTCACAAAAAATCCCAAGTCTTGTACCTAGAATGGGGCATGTCATTCCTATGCGACATAGTCTTTGGAGATCACATCCTTGCTCTCTTATGCATACATCCATTTCATCCATTAATCCCATTTATCTCCTTGCACCTAGACTTGGTTTTCCCCTTGTCATTGGTATCTAGCACAAAGGCTACCCAAATTTTCATCCATTGACACCTCAAAAATGTCAAAATCCAAAAAAATCATAAAATGACAAAAAGACAAAAAACATCATAAAATGTCCTAAAAATTAAAAAAAAATAAAAATCATAAAAGGTCCAGAGAAAAACACAAAAACATTCAAATCAATGTCAAAATCCAAAAAATGGAGTCAAAGTCAGTAATGTCAGTCAGTCCATGTCATTGTCGAACTACGTTGTCTCTGCGCATTTGCTACGTAGGCAAGGCCATCAGTCGATGAGTCCCCGAGACATTAGGTCAGTCCTTTTAGGTTTGTCAAAATAAAATCATGACGCAATCTTTGGTCACCAAGACAAAGTCATTAGTCATGTCGAACTACGAGGTTAGTCCATTAGGGATCATGGCATCACACTGACACACATGAATCTTTCCCAAATAAACAAAACTCATCATGACAATCATTATCACAGCAGGACAATCTCATCGGCACATATCATCATGACAATATCGACATATGGCCAACACAAGTCAAACTCAGTCAAAACAAGTCAAACTTAGTCAAAACAAGTCAAATTATCGCAACCAGTCAAACTATCAACTCTTGGTTACCTTTCAGATGGGTCCTTCTGAAGAATAACCTCTGTCATTTATGCCTTAGGATGTGTCCTTCCTAGGAATTGGCATTGTCATCTGACATTTTTGAGGGATCCTTTCTGACACTTAAGGATCATTCCTCTCGACAACAACGTTCTTTCAGATGTGTCCTTCTGAAGAACAAAACTCTGACATTGGTGCCTTAGGATGTGTCCTTCCTAGGCATCGTCCCTATCATTTGACATTTTCGAGGGATCCTTTCTGACACTTAAGGATCATTCCTCTCGACAACAACGTTCTTTTAGATGTGTCCTTCTGAAGAGCAAAACTCTGACATTGGTGTTTTAGGATGTGTCCTTCCTAGACATCGACATTATTCAGGATGTGTCCTTCCTGAATATGGCAACCTTCGGCATTTGTCATCTTGGCATCATTTAAATTTACATTGACACATCAATGCACTCGGCATCCAGACGCACTTGGCAAACACTTGGCATTTGTTTTTAGTTTTTATCATGATATTAGTTTTTCAGCGAGATCCCACTAAGCAGGATTTAGAGAAGCAGCGACGTATCATGTCAATTGACGCGCATGATTACTAGTTTCTCAGCGAGGTCCTGAATTTTGGATTTAGAAAAACAACGACATATCATGGTAAGGACTCTTTCTTTTTGTATTTTGACAATCATGCTACTAGTTTCTCAAGGATGTCCTGGAAATAGGATTTAGAGAAGCAGCGACGTTTCATGATTTGTCCTTGTCTTTTTTCTGCATGTGGTTGATTATGGCAAAAAGACTGGGGCAAGCTCGCTCCTAGTATGAGTCATGATCATCCTGGTCTATGACTGCTTGTCTTATGTGATGGTACGAACTTGCACACCTTGATCTATGTCATATCATGGTGTTTATTGGCCATTACAACAGTTCGCCCAATGATGATTAAGAGCAATAAACATTAGACCTATGGCAATGTTTTGAAGGATTTGGTCTAGGAACTAACATGCATCTTCTTTAGTCTTGTCATCTTCTCTCCCATCTCATATAGGCATTGCATCCATATCATCATCCATATCATTTTTTCATTAACATTTCTTTGTCTCTTCATATTCTAGTCTTCTCATCCATTTAGAGAGCACACCCATGTTCTTGGAACCTGTCTATCCTCTCGAGGGGGCATACCATAACCCTTCTTGTCATTCTTCCTCATCTTATTTTGCACTGGGGAATTTCTTGACTTATTTTCTTTGTCACAATGCAACATGCGACATTATGACAAAGACGGGCAAAATGTAGACACCTAAAAATTGTCCCTAGGCTTGCAACTCTTAGATTATTCAACATTGCCCCTTTCATTCTTAATAATTAAATAATTTTTAATTATTTAATTATTTTCTAAAGTCATAATTCTTCTATTAATTAAATAATTTTAATTATTTAATTAATTCATTTTTATCATTTATTTCTCCTTGATTATTAAATAAATAAATTTTATTTATTTATCTAATACTTCATTAATTACCTAAAGTCTTCCTTTAATTAAATAAATTTCTTAATTTATTTAATTCCCCTTTTGTCATTTATTCCTCTTGATTATTAAATAAATAAATTTTATTTATTTAATTACGTCACTAAGCAAGTCCCTTTCTTTTAAAAATTAAATAGATTCTAATTTATTTGATTTTTGTCCATTTTCTACTATAATTAAATAATTATTTTAATTATTTAATTATTCATTAACCTCTTCTCTCATTAAATTAAATAAAGTTAATTTATTTAATTTGGCCAATTCTCTTGAGTTTTGAGTTAAATCATTATTTAATTCAAAATGATTCCTTTTGTCACATTCCTCTATAATTAAATAATATATTTATTATTTAATTATTTACTGGTCACCTGGAGTAAATAAATTTTATTATTTGATTTCTCCAGCAACCTCTTTGTCCGTGCCAGCCTTATCTTCCAATTTAATTCTTGACTTTTGACTTCTCATTTAATTTCGACCCTTGATTGAATTATCTTATAATTCAATCTTGGCCCTTCATCCTTATCATTTGCCCTAATTTTGACCTAACCCTAATTCTTACAGCAACATTCAATTTTAAGCATTGATCTTAGGGTTCTTGTCATCTTTTCATCCTGGCCACACATTCAAAATTGCAGTTTTTATAAAAGGGCAATTTTGTTCTCATTTGCCTCCCTCAGCTCTCTTGACTTCTTGCACTCTTAGTCTCTCATGTTTAGGTTTCAATTTATGCTACTAATCTTACAGTCATAGTCACTTACAGTCATAGGCATTTTAGTCCATTGTAGGGTTATTTTATTTTCTGCAAATCCTTCAACACTTGCATAGGGCTTAGTCATTTTGTCATAGTTGCTCATACAAATCTGAGGGCATTTTTATTTATCTGCAAGCTAGGAGGTGTAACAAAGGTTAATCATGGAAGGTGGAGACTTAGGGTAACTTCATCCCTTTTGTCTTCATATTACTTCCTTTGTACTTTGTTACTTCATAGGAATTTTATTGTTATTGTGCTAACCCCACTTAATAATAATTTTAGGATTTTCCCTTGATTACACTAAGCATTCAAAAATTTCATAGAAAATGAAATATTGTCAATAAATTTCCATTCATTCATCTATTTTTTGGAACATTTTCAGAAATTTAAACATCTAATCTAAAATAAAGCATAAAAAATACTAAAAAATAAAATTTCTCCTAGTTATTCTCCATGCATGCCCCAAGATTTAATCAAATCAAATCAAATCACTTTATACTTCACCAGATTGATTCACAACTAAGTATCAAGTGCAAGCTTTTAAAGAAGGGGGTTTTAGTTTGGACACCGAGTAGGTTCTACATGCACCCTTAAATGGTGAAACATACAGTCTTATTCGGTTGAACTAACAAAACTAGCTACAAAAATACATGAGATAGGTAGCTATCAAATTGGCTTCGATATTGAATAAGTTCTATGTGCATACATGCTTTTATTCTGAATGATTCAAAAAATAACAAAACATAAAGAAGTTTTGGCTCTTTTGACATCCACAAATTTTGAACTTAAAATAAAAGTAAAGAAATAAATGACCTTTTATAGGAACAAGGCCTCAAGAGTTCAAACTTAAAGTCTTATCAAGAGAATCAAAAATAACAAATCAAAATGTAGCATATGGTATATGCCAATTGTCATCAAAATATTCTAGACAAAGTCAAAGCTTTGACTTCTTTAGTACCAACAAGTTTCAACTTCAAACTCCGGTGCTCAACACTCTGCATAAAATAAGGCCATCAACTTTATGTAGAATACTAGACAGGAAACATCCAACGAGATCGGGAACAACCTACAAAAATCAATTTCAACAAAATGTTGTTGTGACACTTCTGGTATCCGATATCCAGTACTTCTTTATATCACTTAGAGCTCAGATTTTGGGATCCTTTCTTCATTTTTCTTTAGCTAATACTCTCAAAAAGCATTTAATGTTTGATACATTTTATCTTTTTAAATTCCTCGTATTTCCTTCCAACTAAACTTGAGCCTAGTGTAATCTTCTGATATTTGGAATATGCTGGCATTCCTTTACACTTTCTCTATGTCATAACTAACTATAGTGTTTCTGCAATGTATAATCTCATCAATAACTTCTTGAGTTAATAATTAAACATGGTCTTTATTTATTCTCTCAATCCATTCCTTGAAAGCTTTTGCTTCTTTACCCTCATGTCCTAGTGTCCGGGGATCACAATTTTGACGTGCTAACACTTCAATAAAACCTTGATCTTTATCAATCAACTTACTGCATTTCTTGGTGACCTTTTCAAATCCTTCCATACATTGTACTAAAGTGTCACCTTCCCAATTTAACTATTTCTTCCATTTTTCACATAATGGAATTTCTTTTTCTGAAACTATATTTTCTCTTATTAATTCTTGGGCATCTATTCACGTGAGAGTTTCTACATTTCTCCTCTCAACATCAACCTGCACCTAGTGAAATCTACATTCTCCTTCCAATATTTTGGATTTTTCAAGCCAATAGTGTGCTTCCTTGTATTTCCCAATTGCATCTATAATGATTTCTTCTCCTTGCCTTACCCAATACTCAATCCATTCTTCAAATACATTCAACCTATGGAAAATAGATGCAATGGAATCTACCTATTCTTGTGACATAGGTACCATATTTTGAGGAAATTCAGTATGTGATTGATCAAATTGGGTTAATGACTTTACAAAATTCTCTAGAATAGCAACCCATTCTTTCAACTCTCTTTTCTTCTGTTTACTCTTTTGTACCTTGGCAATAGCTACTTTTAAACTCATCTTCATTTCTTCTAATTCTTGTGTCTAGGATGAGTGTCCAATATTGATACTTGTTATCTTATACTCCTTAGGAGTTATATCATGTCTATTTTTGTCTGTTACTAGGGTAGCTATATGGATTGTTCTACCTCTATCTACATTCTTCTGTATGACATGCTTCATTTTATCTCTTCACCTAGGCTTAGGAGTGTGCACTTCTTGCATAAAACTTTTCAAAACCAGAGGTACCAACTCTACTTCCAATGGAGAAGTCAATTCTTTGATTAACCAATCAAGTGCATCTTCATCACGTTCTACCTCTATAGCACTTCTCCATTCTTGGTTTTTAGTATATTCAGGAACTTCTATGACATCTTCAAATTTATATGTTACATCCTTTGAAATAGGAACCTCTTCAATATTCTATGCCATAGATTCTAGATTATTGGGATTCAACACCTTCTCTTCAGTTTCAAGACTTGTATTTTCCTGTCTAGCCAATTGTTCAACATTCATTCCTAGGAAATCACTTTCTTCATATCTTGTTACATTAGGATTTTCCTCATCTCTAAACTTTTCACCTAAAACTTGTGAAGGTTCATTATGTTCAATTTCAACCTGGTCCTCCTTTGATTTCTTAAAGACCTGTGGCTACTCATTATAATTATGATCATTCCCTAGGGAAGGTTGGGAATCAAAGGTATCTTCAATAACAATATTATCAGTAGGATTTTGTCCTGCAGTCTCCCATGTTTCCATTTAAAGAACATTAGGGTTCGGGTTCCCCACTTTTGATGTGAGTGTTCCTCTTATGAATTCTTCTTCTTTAATGTTCATAGGAATTGACACTGTGTCTAGAATTTCTTCTATCACTGGCTGTACCATGGGTTTATCTTTGGAATTCTTTTCTTTTACTTGTTCCCACATGGCACCTCACTTATCTATTTGTTCCTTAATCTTAGCTTCATCTTCTTCAAAATCTTCATCCAAAACCAAAAGATTTTTTCCCAATGCCTATTTCATAGTAGCCATATTAACTAAAAGGGGAGAAGTGAATAATGGTGTTGCTCTCTAAGATGCAGACCTTGTGGTGCAGGGGCACCAAGGTTCCCAAGCCTCTAAGAGGGGTCAAAGTTGATGTTTTAATTTGTGTGAGTTATTTTCATGTAATAAGGTCTTCAATTACCATTTCATTTCTATTGAAGTTGTTATTGAGTGATTAGAAGTGTTTTAGTGTGTAATTGCAAAATGTTGTCAAGTTGCTTAAATGTTGTCAATGCAACTTTTGCATTTTCTTGCAAAAAGTGATTAACATCGTGATTTGGTAGTTTTAGTTTGAAAAGTAGTTGGGAACAGTTGGGAAATGATGGGAAATTCTTTAAGAATTCGTGTGTGGTTGGCATCGAGGTTGGTTGAATTTGGAGATTGAATCAATACAAAAACTCTATTTTTTGCATTTTCTAATGTCAATTTGTTGCTATAGTTGTTTGTACGGCTTTGTACAATCTGATCATGCAATAAATCCAATTGGGAATGATAAATTAGTGAATCCTATTTCCATTTCATTTGTTTTTGATTAGTTTCATTGATATTTGTGCAAGTTAGAGGCATTTTAATCCAGACTGGTTGAAACCCTAGTTAGGGTTGCTAGTGATTGAAAAAATGTAATAAGTTCCATTCCACCTAATGAAAACTCTTGAAACTTGGTGGAATGGAAGTAGGCATGTTCTTGGTTTTCAATAACTTGCAGATGTAGGGGAAGGTGTTTGGCATGTCTAAAGTCAATTCCCTAGCCTAATATCCTCATGTATTAGGCCTACGAATCCTATAGACTTAAGGTTTTGATGAAATTTTTTTGGGAGAGTATTCTTCATGATTGGAATTGATGATTTATGCCTATTAAGACATGTTTGAACCATTGGAGAGGAAGAATAAACCCTAGAGTTCATATACCCTACTGCTACCAAGTAAAATCACCAATTAAGCCTATTTGCAACAAGAGGACAGTAAATTTTAGAGGGTTTCCATACAAAGGGCTATACCTTAGTTTTAATATATGTTAGTAAATGGAGAAAATGGTATCTAAAAGTTCCTTTACATTTTGAATGTCATGCTTCCTCTAAAAGTTGTGAAGGAAAAACTATTTTTGAAAGGCTATAAGGAGAATGAGAGAAAATGAAGGAAAACCCACCATTGAATGCTTAAGAGATTGAAAGTTTGGTCATGTAAGGATTTTTTTGAGTTTTCCACCCCTTCTCTAATAGTATTCATGCTATAGGTGTTGTCCTAAGTCAAGAAAATAGACTAGTTGCCTTTTTCAGTGAAAAGTTGAATGAAGCAAAGAAAAGGTATTCTTCTTATGACCTTGAAATGTATGCCATGGTACAAGCATTAAATAAATGGAGACATTAATTTCTTCCTAAAGAATTTAAAGTGTATACTGATAATCATGCATTACAATTTCTGAATAATCAAGAAAAGCTTAGTCATAGGCATGTGAAATGGGTTGAGTATTTACAAGGGTTCACTTTTACCATTAAGCATAAGAAAGGGTAGTTAAATAAGGTGGCAAATGCATTAAGTATAAGGGATTTGGTGTTACAAGAAATTCAATTACATAGTGTTGGAGTGGATTCCCTAAAAGGTATGTATGTTGAAGATGAATATTTTAAGGAAATTTATGAAAGTTGTTTGCATCCTTGTAGCAACAATAATAAATGGTTAGATTTTCTGATCCAAGATGGTTTTTTGTTTAAAGGGGAACAATTGTGTATTCCTAAGTGTTCTATGAGGACTAACTTGATCAAGGAAAAGCATAGTGGTAGCCTTGCAGGTCACTTTGGGTTGGATAAGACATTGGAGCAATTAAAGAGGCACTATTATCGGCCAAGAATGTAAATTGATGTGAGAAAATTTATGGATAAGTGTACCATCTATCAAAGGGCTAAAGGAACTAGCACTAATGTAGGGCTATATAAACCTCTTCCAATCCCTATTAGACCTTGGGAATAATTAAGCATGGATTTTGTGATGGGGTTGCCTAGAACTCCAAGAGGTTTTGATTCAGTGTATGTTGTTGTAGACAGGTTTTCAAAGATGGCACACTTTATACCTTGAAAGAGCACTAATGATGCTTCATAAATTGAAAGACTCTTCTTCAAAGAGGTGGTAAGAATCCATGGTTTACCTCTTAGTATTGTGTCTGATAGGGATAGCAAATTTGTTGGTCATTTTTGGAGAACCCTATCGAAGAAACTTGGCACAAATTTGACTTTAAATTCTAACTATCACCCCCAAACTAATGGGAAGACCAAAGTGGTGAATATAAGCCTTTGAAACATTCTAAGATTTTTGATAAAGGAGCATGCAACACAATGGGATCTAGTTTTACCTCAAGCTGAGTTTACATATAATGATTTGGTGAACAGGAGTGTAGGTAAGAGCTCTTTTGAGATTGTTTATGGTATGTAGCCCAAGGGTATATTTGAATTGAGAGATGTTAGTGGGATGGAAATTATGAGTGTTGAAGGTGAACAATTTGTTGTGGCAAAGCAAGAATTCCACCAACATGTTAAGGAGAATCTTCAAAAGCCTGTTGAGAAATACAAGAAAAATGCTAATAAAAAATGGAGAGAGGTTCATTTTAATGTTGGAGATATGGTTTTGGAACATTTGAGGAAGAAATATTCCCTAAAGGATAGTACTCTAAGTTTCAAATGAAGAAACTAGGGCCATGCAAAGTGGTGCACAAATTTTGAGAGAATGCCTATGAAATTGAACTTCCTCTTGGAGTTGCCATTTCTCCTATTTTTAATGTTTCTAATATTTACCTCTATAAGGGGGATGTTGTTGCAGGTTCTAATAGAGGTTCATCAATGCAAGATGAAGCATGGATTAGGGATCTTCCACCAGGCCAACCTTTAGAGTTGGAGTGCATTTTGGACAAGAAGGAGCTTAAGAAGACAAGGAGGAAGGTCTATTACCAGTACTTGGTAAAATGGAAAGGTCTTCCAATGGAGGATGCATCTTGGATAATTGAAGATGATATTTTGAAGCATGTAAACATAGTTGGAGATCTTTCCTCAAGTGTAACTTGAGTTTTCTTTGTCTGGGGAGTATGGTGCAGGGGCACCTAGGTTCTCAGGCCTCCAAGAGGAGTCAAAGTTGAAATTGTGGTATTTGTGAGTTATTTTCATGTAATAAGGTCTTCAATGACCATTTATTTTCTATTGGAGTCGGTCTTGAGTCATTAGAAATGTTTTAGTGTGTAATTGCAAAATGTTGTCAAGTTGCTTAAATGTTGTCAATGCAAGTTTTGCATTTTCTTGCAAAAAGTGATTAGCATCGTGATTTGTTAGTTGTACTTTGAAAAGTAGTTGGGAAAAATTGGGAAATGATGGGAAATTCTTTAATAATGCCTTGTGTGGTCGGCTTCAAGGTTGGTTGTTGAATCTAGAGATTGAATCAATACAAAAACTTTTTTTTTTGCATTTTTTGTTGCTAAAGTTCTTTGTATGACTTTGTACGATCTAATCATGGCTTGAATCTAATTGGGAATGATACAGTAGTGAATCCTCTTTCCATTACATTTGGTTTTGTTTAGTTTCATTGAGATTTGTGCAAGTTAGAGGCATTTTAATCTGGACTAGTTGAAACCCTGGTTAGGGTTGCTAGTGATTGAAAAAATGTAAAAAGTTCCATTCCACCTGGTGAAAACTCTTGAAACTTGGTGGAATGGAAGAAGTAGGCATGTTCTTGGTTTTCAATAATTTTTAGATGCAAGGGAATGTGTTTGGAACATGCAAAGTTGATGCCCTATCCTAATATGCTCATGTATTAGGCCTAGGAATCCTATAGACTCAGGGTTTTGATGAAAAACTTTTGGGAGAGTGTTCTAAATGATTGAAATTTATTATTTAGGCCTATTAATACATGTTTGAACCATTGGAGAGGAATAATAAACCCTAGAGTGCATATAACCTACTGCTACCAAGCAAAATCACCAATTAGGCCTATTTGCAACAAGAGGACAGTCAATTTTAGAGGGTTTTTGTACAAAGGACTATACCCTAGTTTTGAGATATGTTAGTAAATGGAGGAAAGGGTATCTGAAAGTGCATTTATAGTTTGAATTTCATGCTTCCTCTGAAAGTTGTGAAGGAAAAATTAGTTTTGAAGGGCTACAAGGGCAAATGAAGGAAAACCCACCACTGAATGCTTAAGAGATTAAAAGTTTGGTCATTTGAGGATTGTTTGGAGTTTTCCACCCTTTCTCTACATCACCTTGTCTATGTACCAATATTTTCTATTATCCTTGCTTCTTCATCAATAATAGGCTTGGTTCTTGGTTTTGTTGTAGAAGAAGATGCCAATTTTGGTTTTACTTTTGATTGAACTTTGCCTGATTCAACATCTTTACACTTACCAGCTGGTTTTAATGAAACTCCTTGGATTTGAGCCTCAAGGGTTCTTTCTTCAATATGTATACCAGTAGCAACTTTACCAACTTTCCTCTTTTTCTTAGAAGGTTCCTTTCTCTCTTAAAACTTTACAAAAATAATTTATCCAATCTTGAGTCTGTCATATAATCGGTACAGAGAATTCCTCAACTAATGTTATTTCTTCACTTTTATAGTCTGGGTCTGGGATAGGTTCATCATAGACTATGTGTTCATTGTAAGCCTTATTCAACACTTCACCATTATCTTCCTCCATCTGATCTGGAACATCATGAATTTTGAGAATTCATGTAGATTCTAATGATAATATTTCATACTTTCTTTTTCTTACTTTGTGCTCATCTTCACAATTTAGCCAATAGTCTTCTAGATGCTAGACATGAGCATGATAACCAGCCGTGTTGTTGGAAATATTCCCTTCTAGGTCATAATAATTTCTTTGGAGTGGGAAATATTCTAGATTATATGTTTTCAACTCATCTTCACACAAATTAGTTGTTCTAATTGCACTGCATTTATAATTCCCTATCACAATAGGAAATCTAAAAGAATCCTTTTTTATGAGTCGTACTATAAAGAGCTTGGGACGACTTTAACTATTTTACCAATTCTAGTAACACTATTTTATCTGTAGGATACCTGGGCAACATGAAAGGTTGTCCATCAAACCCTTCCACTCTAATGTAACTAAAAGTGGGAAACTAAATGTACCAGCCTCCAATCAGTTTAATGACACTTTTTGCTTCCAAAGATAATCTTTAAGCTTTGTCACCTTCCATTGTTCTGACCAGCTTCATGGAAAACACATCATTAAATCTCTAGTAATGCTCCTTGTATCCATGGATAGTAATTTGAGATAGATGAGCATATATTAAACTATTTCCTACTTCTCTACCTAGAGTACCAATCCTTTTCAACCCTTGCTTGTTTTCCCTTAAGGCGCAAGAATAAATCGCATATGATGACATATAAAAACATCTAGACTTGGGGAATGCCTTTATCTAATCTGCATTATGTTGCTGATAAATCTCACCCAATGCATGGGCATAGGGTTTTCCATCAATTTGGATATGATTATAAACATCCATGATTTGAATTTACTGGCATCTTGCAATCCGGGTATCCTACTTAGCATTGTTATGATATCCTGAACATCTTGGTTGAACGCAGACCTTAGAATTGGTTTTTTCTACTTTGTAATCTTCTCTTGGTACCATTGTGTGTTCATAATTTCTCTATTGCATTATTTGACACTCAGGTAGGTTTTGGTTTTAGCTTTTATATCAATATGATACATTTGAGTAAATGTAGGAAGCCCAAATGTATATGTAATTCCTTTCTCAGAGAGATCTGCATAAGTTCTTCCCTCCTTCTCAATGAATTTTATCTAGGTTGTAGTATTTTATACATTCCATAACTAATTCAAGGGCCTCCATTGCTGGTGAAAACCCTCCTACTAAAAGTAACCCACTTGCTATAACATTCCTTGTACACTAAGAAGTGTTATTTCCATGCCCATGTGATAAATTCAACATCAAAAGACCATCCCATATGAGTATCAATAGCTATCCCACTGATTGGTATAGCTCGTGAAGTGTAGTATTTGAACTCATCTTCTATGTTTGCTTCAGAAGTGCTCATTTTTGTCGACGTGTTCTACATTTTCAAATATGTGCTTTGTGTATGAGTTAGGGTTAAATTTAACCAATTTTTAAACAATTTATAAAAAATTCAATTCACCTTTCGGTTAAATTCAAATCAAAATAATCAAAATTTCAATTTTCAAAAGGGAAATACCATCTTCTCGATATTTTCATGCATAAAAATGATTGACATAATTTATGTTATTCGAGACATACGTGGATTTTCTGATGATGATAATATTTTCAAAGTGCAACCTTGAAACCCTTGGTAGCTATCTCAAAATTTACCTTTCCTTGCACACCATAGTATTAGTTTCATTTGTTCAATGTCCTTTGCAAATTTGTAGTATGATATGAAGTAGAGTGTTGTGAAAGAAACTGCATGGTTGAGGTGATGTCAAGTACATGAGTAGTTCGCCACCTTCATTAATTACCTGTTATAATGCATTAATTTCTTGAATAAAGGTGTAATCATGGTGAATTAGGGTTCAAATTCTGAACACCTAGGTTTCTGTACAAGCTCACTACTAGAGGAAAATACAACACGAAAAGCTTATGTGGCACTATTGTGTCACTTTAATTTTTGTGAGGAAAAATCCTTTAAGATACGTGATCATTTGTGATCACCGGGATTAAAAACCTCTGCTACCGAACCTTGGAAAGATTATTAGGAATCAAGACACTTACCTCCAAGCTTTAAAGAGAACCAGGAGCAAAGAGAGGAACCAAGAACCGGGTTTAAAAGATATCAAAAGTGATTCAAAACATTATATAACCGAACCTCCATTTTATGACCTCTAGGTAAAGAAATCGAAAAGCAACTATTGGAATCTGATACAGGGAAAACTCAATCACCAGGATTGAGAACCTCTAGGTGATGAATTACTTGGTGGTATTAGGACCAATCAAAGATACAACATCCTTGATGCAACCACAACTCTGGGATTCTGGTTTCCAGTAAATTGATAAAACTTTTTAAAAAGGGTCAGGACATTGAATTCGAAAGAGAACAAGGACTAAAGAAAAGACCAAGCAAATTGAAAATGAAACTTGTAATTTTACCAACCCCCAAAACAATGCCAAAGCAAGTGAAAGTGAGGAAAGTAAAGAAAAAAAAGGATTCCACATTTTTCCAAGGAGAAAAATTGGGCGTGTTGTGAGACCACACAAAAGAAAGCATGGGAAATTTGAAGCCTCGTGGCTTGGGCCGTTTATTATCACTGACAAGTATGGTGAAGAATCTTACTATTTGAAAAACATGGTAGGAGAAAGGCCAAGAATTGCCAGTGCATGGACAATTCTTGAAACATTTATTTTCTTAAAAGAAATTTTATTCCATGCATAGTAGTTTTAGGAACCCCTTTTTTCCTTTTTCTTTACCACCTCACCTATGATTTTCATCCTAGAGTAGCTCTGAATTCTTGCAATGACCTCACGACCATTCATCCTCAATCAAAGCCACTGTTGGAACCAAAATTCAACTGCAAAATTTCATCAATTTTAGCCACCTCAATATGACCATTCTATTATGTACCATATGCATCCATCTTCAAAATTTATCATTTCTAGGTAAATAAGCCTAAAATATTATAGCTATATCTCCCTAACCCATTCCAGTAAAAAATCATTATCATTAAAAATTTATCCTTCCCCATAGTTGTTTCCTTAAGTTCATCACTAGTAATCCATTTCACCAAGACAATGTCATTTCAAGGAGAGTTTCACTGCAATCTCCCCAAAAAATCAACAATGAAGCTAACACAAAATATCAACAAAACCACCATGATTTGAAGTGATATATTCAAATGTCTCTCTGACAGCCCGAAGAGCAATATATCAAAGAGACCCAGGTATATCAAAGTGAGAAATCATCTTGTCTCTCCGAAAAAATATAGTAAAGAGAAACGTGGATATTCTAAGGATGTTGAATCATCTTGGCATTTAGGAAACAGAAAAAAATCTCTTAGACATTGAGAAATTATTATAAAATAAATGGTGGACAACTAGTGAATCTAAAACTGGGTGAGTTCAATAGCAATCTCAAAGAGACATCAATGCATCAGACTAAGAAAAAGTCTCTTCAACACCACAAGAACAACTAAGAGAAAAATGTTAAAGAGATGAAAGGGTGTCAAGAGGACATTGAAAAAAGTATTTTCAATCTCCCAACAATAGGAACATGGCCATAAGGAAATATTCTTAGAGAGGCTTTATGGTATCAAAGAGAAACACTCAAATGTCTCTTCAAAATTCTAAAAAGGGATCAAAGATGAAAACATATCGAAGAGAGGATAGGACATCGATGACAATATGATCAAATTCTCTTCAACTTAAATGAAATGATTTCTCACCCGATTGACATGACTAATGATGCCATCGAAGAGATAACTGACATTAATACTACTATTGATTAGAAAGGTGGTGCGAGTGTCATTTATGAACCAGAGCTAGTGCATGTGTGTTAAATCTTGATATATCTAACTCGTAAGATCTTGAAATCACAGTGAATTGTAGCTGAAATTGAGGAGGCAGAGTTGAGTGATAGTGAGCAGCTCAAAGGCGATGACATTGATTCAAGTAAAGATTTGAAGCCCAAATAAAGATATTTTATCAAATTTTTCTTGAAGTATAGTGTAGACAGGGTTTTAAAAATGGAAAGAACACCATAAAAACCAAAAGTGAAAAGGAAAAAAACTGAGACTAGGCCACTAAATCAAGATCTAATAGAACAATGTCTTAGTTCTAGGATGAAGTCCAGGAGGACAACCCAATTGAACCCCTCATGTGATAAATTGGAAGATAAACATAAAAACCTTAGAGATGTGTGGATGCCACGAAGAGGCTATGACCTATTTATATACCATTATAGGAAGAAGTACAAGAACATGCATGTATCAAACGCATGGAACTTGAACTTGGAAAAGCTTATGATGCCCAATGTTTTTGTTAACGTGAAACTGGTTAAGGAATTAGCTAAAAACTATAACCCTAAAATAAGGTCAGTTCAGTCTCGTTATGGCTCACAATTTATCATCATAATAAGAGATTACATCTCTATGGTTTTTCAACTAGACACATCCAAGAAAATGAAACTAAGGATAAGGGATCTATTGGAAGAGTATAAAACCATGGAAACAAGTTACACGAGGTGGAAATTATCTCTACAAAAACCAAGAGATGCTGGGAACCAGCTTAAAAGATTTTCTAGTAATGATAAACCCCCATTTTTTGTGGATTCATTTGAAGAGTACTATCAGTACACTTATTATTTAGCTGGCCAGGTCTTAGGAGTGGATGCCCCTACCAAAATGGCCATAGATCCCATGGATTTAGTAGCAGATGTACAAATTCAAGATTCTAGGTCATATGATTATGCAAAATACCTATCTGAGGCCATCAATACTGCACTTACTTCCATAAAAAACAACAGTGATGCTATCAATTTCAGACAATACTCCCTACTCATGCATATGATATTATATTAAGGACAATCAATGGGCATGTGGGGAGAGGATTTAAGGATTAAGGATTTAGATAACGATGAAAGCATAAGACCAATCCAAATGTGGACCTCTATATGGGATAGCAGATGTGGGAGATCCCACTATTTGTATTTCGAAGAGTATTTTGTGAAACCCTTGTATAGATTGCTTGGCCATAATTGTGATTACAACTTGTTGCTAGAGATACATAGATTTCTCAGACCAAAGGAGAAAAACCCTAAAGGAAGGATAAACCACAACTGGGGGGATTGGTATGCATTTGAAGATTGCACTGTAATAAGAGTGTATGGATTTTAGGAAGCTCCATTATTGCTACCTAAAATAGTACCTGACAGGGTTGCATACTTGGAAATTGTAAGGAAATTAGCCTATTTAGACTATATGCACCTCAAGAGCTATGGAAGACAGTCTCTCATGCATTCTACTTTGTGCTTCAGTGACTTTACCATCATTTCTAATAAAGGGTATGATGCAATTAGTAGCAAAATAGATTATTATGGCATGCCATTGGGAAGTAAGAGGGAGAAATTCAGCCCTAAGCACTTTATTCATAATGCTAAGATGACACAAAAACTAAAGAGATATGAGCATGAGTTTTTCATAGATGATGTTATTAGAAATTGTGATGAAACTCAAGCAACAATGAGAAAGGCAACATACAATATGATAGTCATGGAAAAAGCATGGAGGAAGGGCCATAACCCATCATACATGGATGCCTTTCATGAAATATTGGATCCCATGGATAGAATTGAGCAGTTTCTTTTGCATGAAGAGGAATTAATCAAATATATACCACTTGTAGATTTTGAGAGAAGGAGAGGTGCTTGTTCGAGAAGACAAGCTAAAAGTATTGAACCCTTGAGTCATTCATCACCATAACCTACTTTAGAGGTCAACTTCTCTATTGATACTCCTATCACTATTGAAGATGACATTGAGGAGGAAAATGAGGTCACAGAGATTGTTGATCCTATTGTTCCCCAGTATGAAATACCACCAGAAAGGAGTGTGATAACCTTTGAAGCCTCTGGAAAACTATTTGATGACATAATACATTGTGCAAGCTAGGAGTTCATTGCAGATGATGCATTTTTTCATACTCCTGAATTCAAAAATTTTATTTATGAGTACAAGGGAAGAGTGATAAGAGAAAGGATAAAAGACATTAGTCCTAAGCAAGAAGTAGATGCTTTAACAGAACTCCAAGATGAATTCAATAGGGAAATGGACAACATCACCCTTGAGAGAGGATGAGAATTGCTACATGAAGTTGGGGTCATGCTTCTTCCAGGGTGGGACATTAGCTCAGCCATAGTCTTTGACAATTTCCTGAAGAGAGAAAAAAAAACTTTTCAATTAATAGATGAGGCTAGTGATAAGATACACACCAAATCAAGGTATAATCCTGGCAATACTACTTTGCAGATTTGGGACCTTTACCCACTAGGAAAGAGGCCTTTCCTTATTAATAATCTTGATGAAGTCTTTGGTCACCTTCTAGTGCAAGGAGTAGGGGATATAGACCCCATTGAGATTGTTGAATTAAATGTAAATGTGGCTTAGTTTACCAAGGCTCAAATTGAGAAACTAGTCAGAGATAAAAAGGGGATGATTGATGAAAATGAAAGATTGAAATGAGATGTGATCAATTACAGAGATAGATTGCCTTCCTCTTCAAGACTTTACTCACCACTAGTGGATTGTGAAAGGAAAGTGCTTGAAGCAATGTCTAAGACTACATATTGGAAATGAAAAATATGAAATAATCCAAAAAAAGAAGGAGGATTTAAAGACATAATTGAAAACTAATCCATTTGAGGTGGTATCAGAATTGGTCTACAAAATATTTTCCAAGATGTTTGAGAATGCAGACAAGGTCTAGATTATCCATAGCAAGACATTTTCAGATTTCAAAGAGCATGATAGATTGAGTAGTAGAATGAAGGAAGTAGAGGCACAAATAAAAGCCAAAGGGGCTGGTGGTGAATCTATGCTTCAAGAATACCAGGAGTTGGTGAAAATGCATAATCATTTTCACAATGTACTTACATAAAAGTTGGATAACTTCAACTAGCCATTGAGTATGGCCCTTCCAAACTTCTTTGATGAGGGTGAATTGAAAGATCAAGATGTGTGGAAAGATGAGTTCTCTCAGTATCTATCGATGGCCCTAGATGAAGTCAATGACAAGGAGGAAGTGTTGGAAAAAACTCATATTTAATTGGGAAATTTTTTTGATCTAGATTATGCAATGAAAGACATCATTAGTAATGTGAACACTTATGCAAAGACAGGGTACATCGAGTATTTTTCAAAGGTTAACATGTTCATCGCATGGGTCGAATGAGAGACACACAACAAGAAATTTTTGTAGTGTTTGGTGTACTATTATAGAAAAAGAACCTTGAACAGATCTTCAATGATCATGAGTGCTTGTTGGAGATTAACGGATTGAGATGCATCTACCTGCGAGCTTCTAAAATATTTCAGGTTTTATGTTTAATCAAGTTTTTAATGTTTTAGTTATCAAGTGATGTGAATTTTTGTAAGAAGCCTAAAGCTTGTCGCTTCCTACATATAAAATGGTAAACCAAGGCCTAATAGAAAGATATATAATAGAATAGGAATATCATCATCATAGTAGTATTAGAAGCATATCATTTTATAGAAAGAAGACTATCATACATAATGTTCATCATTTTGAAGTAATATAAAAGATGGAGGAAGATACTTAATTAATGTCCCAACACTAGTGTCAATTGTTTGTTGATATTATTTCATTATTTTACTGTCTCCAATTTATTGCTTCCATATTATTTAAATTGGTGTGTCAAAACTCAATTTATCCAAACACATTTGTTGTTCTGGTGTGATTTCATTGATTGGTTTCATTCAAAGAATTAAATATCCTTTTAATAAGGTCATGGTAATTTGGGAGTGTTATTTGGATCGATAAGAAGAGTCATATAATCATTAAAATTGTCATACTATCTCCAACCTAGTTTTGTCTTGTTATCCAAATCATAAATCCCTTTTGATTTTTTAGGCCACATTTGTTGTTTCTATGTGATTTAATTGACTAGTTCCCCTAAAGGATTAAAAGTACCTATCGATTAATCATAGTAGCCTGATACAAACCACTTGGATCAATAAGAAGAGTTTGATAATTACATCCCTGCACATTTACACAAGGTGTAAACAATCATAAGTACCAAATAGTCTGAATTGTATCTAGTAAGTAAGTCACACATCATTCATTTCTTGACTCCATCAGCCCAATATTAATAGGCATTGGTCTTTACCATTTCATTCTAAAAGCCTCATAAAATATGATTTATACCTTAGCATTTGAGTTTCAGCATTAGGAGTAGGAATAGTAAACAAGCCTTCATCTAGTTCATACTTTATGCCACTATTGGTAGATCCTTAAAACCAATTAATTCATACAACTCTCAAGTTTGCTTCAGTCATCAAGGTTCACCCACCTAGGTTTAGTAGAACCTGAAGTGCAGGGAGTCAGAAACCATATAGGTCCACCCATTCATTAGTTCAAAAATGTTGTAAGTCTAACCATAGAGCCTGGCATCCTCTTAGGATTTACAACCTGCATTTTTGAGACCTAATAGGGTGTAAAGGTTGACTTTTTTTAGGGTTTTTTAATAGGGAACACATGTCAATTTTTGTAATTTTTTCATCTTTCACTTGTTTATAGGATAATTTATCAACATAAAATTGCCTATACTCTCTTCTCTTATCTGACCAACTAGTTATTTTCTTGCTAATTGAATCTACATTTGATAACATCTATTCAAGTGATTGAACAAGCATGGATCTATGCGAGTTTGATCTTACATGAACTTTCAACCTTGCAATTATATCCTCAATTTGTTTTTTGTTCTTTTCAATTTTCCACATTAAATTTTCTTGAGTTCCTAGAGCATATTGAGGAATTGTTGGAGGTGTTTTTTGGGGTTGTTCTTCAGTATGTATTTAGGGTTGAGGTGAAGGGGTATTTTGAGGAGAAGGAGGTGCATTATCATTTTCTATAAATTAAATAAATTTACATCAAAAAACACATTAAATCTACATATTTAGAAAAAAATTCATACAAAAACTAATCATAACTTACTCCTTTAACTTCACTGATATCATGGCAACATTTTGGAAAAGATTCAACAAAGATTCAGTGAAGAAATAGCTCTCTAATAACACAAGCACACTCTTGAGGGTTTGTAGGCTATGAGTTAGTAGAAAAATTCAAAAATAAGAATGAATTCAAAGTTGCTTTTTTTTTGTTTATAGAGGCTATAACATGAGCATGCAGCGCATTATAACGTGAGTGCATTATAACATGAGCGTGTTAAAATGCAAGAATGTTATGACACACTCACATTATGACTTTTAAAAAAAAATTGAAAGATGGTTGGGCACTTTTGGGCCCCACATATTTCTACCCTCATGATGAAAGGAAGAAAATTTGAATTTAATTAAATAATTTAAAACTATTTAATCAAAGGGGGAAATTAGTAAGAAATGATGAAAAATGATGAACTAACCAAATAACACCAATTATTCAATTAATAGAGAAAAAAGTGAATTTAATCAAATAATTGAAAATCATTTAATTAAATGGAGGAATTTAGTGAAAATGAGGAAAATGATGTTAAAAGGTGAAATCGAGATATGTGATACGTTCAAGACATTTTTAGGTGTCTACGACCTCAAACAAGTAGCATGAAAAACTAGAGGTATCTTTGTTGTTGGTAGTAATTCAAGTTTATAGGCAACACTATCTATCTTTTGTATAATTTGGTATGGTCCATAATATTTTGGAGACAACTTATTATTTTTTTTCTATTTCTTCAATGATGTTTTCTTGTAAGGCTACAATCTCAAGAAAACCCAATCCCCAACTTCAATTTTTTTTCACTATGGTGTTGGTTTTCCCATTGGTTCATTCAATTTTATGTTATGGATAGATTATATTTGAGTCTTGGATGTACTTGTTATTGATGAAGCATGTGGTCCTCTACAATATGAGCTCTTGGTGACACCTTCAATGATGATGTGATGGAATGAGGACGATATCCATATAGTGCCATAAATAGAGACATTTTTTATGAAATATGAAAGGAAGTGTTACACCACCATCCTACTAGTGGTAGCCAATCTACCCATTGACACTATTTATCTAAAGTGAAACATTCCTAAGATTGGGTCCTCCTCTCAATCTATCAGATGATGGAATATCTCACTTCAAACTTCTTTTGATTAGAATAGATGATTATATTTCTTATATTGTTGAATATACCTACTAACCTATACATAACTTGTGCTACATTTTATATAACCTACAACTTATAGAAAATCTTCTATAAAAATATATAAATATTATGTTGTCATTTGGCCCATAAAACTATAAGATAACCATGAAAACTTAATCTTGTCTTAAATCCATAAGACCCTACCAATAGAAAAAATAAACTAGCAAATGTCTTTATCTTAGGACTATAAAGATACAAAAAAACTAATGTAATCTTAAAAAGAAGAAATAATATGAGTCAAAACAAATATTTCCAAATCAGCAATTTTGTTAACACAATCCACATAATATTTTATACTACATGGTGTCCATTCAATCTATTTCATTCATTCTCAACCAAATGAACAAATACTTCTAAAGATCAATATCTAAAGTATATTTTATCGTTTTAAAAAATATTGAATAACTTCTTTTATTATAAAATATTAGTGGTAAAAGTGAGTGACTAAGGTAGACTTAGGGATGCAAGGATATAAATCTATTAAAATCTAAATAGGTTTTTAACCCATCACAAAGTAAAAGGTTCCATTATTACATTAGAATATTGATATTTTCATCCTTTCTTATTTTAATTTCTTCAACTATTAGAAATAAAAAATATCATTAGGAATATCCATAAATTCATTAAGAAAAGATTCATAAACTATCTATTTGATTAAACCCTATCACATGTTCATATTTCAATCCTTGGCTCTTTGCCTATGAGATTTGTTATGTCCTAAAAATTAAAGTTCACATTTCCAATGTTAAAATTAAGTTATGAATGAGAAAAAAATATAATGTATTCAAATTAATAAATTTAATAGGAAACACATCCAAATTATTTCAAAAAAATTATACCATATTTTCCTATATTTTCTAACCTTCTTCTTAAGCAACAACCTAGGTTTTCAACTCTACTCCTCAATTTAAAGTTTGAGAATTTGATAATAATATTTAAAATATTTAATAATCAAGTTAAACTAGCATATATATAATATTTCAAGAGATATCCTTCTCAAGGCATCTATTTTAAATCAATTTTTCACATAAAAGTGCAATGGATGCCTCGAGAAGGATATCTCTCAGTGTATTTTATATGTATTATTAAATATATATATATGCTAGTAACATTTGTACCACAACATGTAATACATTAGATGAATTAGGGTTAGATAGAATTAGGGTTAAGGGCAGGGTTAGGGTTAGGGCTAGGGTTAGGATTAGGGATAGGGTTAGGGTTAGGGTTTGGGTTATAGTTATTATTAGATATAGAGATATGGTTATGGGTACAGTTATGATTATGTTTAGGGTTAGGATTAGGGAACTAAGATTAAGGTTTGGGTTAGGATTAGGGTTGGGGTTAGAATTACAATTATGATTAGTGATAGGGTTATAGTTATGATCATATATAGGGTTAGGGTTAGAGGTAGGGTTATGATTAGGTTAGGATTAGGGTTAAGGTTAGGGTTTGGGTTAGGATTATAATTAGAGTTATGATTAGGGATAGGATTAGGTATAGGATTAGGATTATGGTTAGGGTTAAAGTTAATATTAGGGTTGGATTTAGGGTTAAGGTTAAGATTAGGGTTAGGGTTAGGGTTATGGTTAGGATTAGGGTTAGGTTTAGGGTTAAAAATAGTTAGTGTTAAGGATAGGATTAGCATTAGGGTTAGGGTTAGGGTTACAATCATGTTTAGCTTTAGGGTTAAGATTAAGGTTGAGGTTAGCATTATAATTATAGTTATGATTAGGGTTAGGGTTATAGTTATAGTCATATATAGGGTTAGGGTTAGAGGTAGAGTTACGATTAAGTTTAAGGTTAGGGTTAAGATTAGGGTTAAGGTTAAGGTTAGACTTATAATTATAATTATGATTAGGGTTATGATTTACAATTAGATAAAGGTTTATGGTTATGGGTAGGTTTTGATTAGGTTTAGGGTTAGGATTATGGTTAAGGTTAGGTTTTGGGTTAGGATTAGGGTTAGGGTTACAATTATAGTTATGATTAGGGTTAGGGTTATAGTTATAGTAATTGTAAGTTTAGGGTTATAGTTACAATCATATATAGGGTTAGTTAGAGGTAGTTTTATGTTTAAGTTTAAGGTTAAGGGTTAGGATTAAGGTTAAGGTTATGGCTTGGGTTAGGATTAGGGTTATGCGTATAATTACAATTATGATTAGGGTTATGGTTAGGATTAGGTTTAGGATTAGGATTATGGTTGGGGTTAGGTTTAGGGTTAAGGTTAGGTTCAAGATTGGGGTTAGGGTTAAAAATAGTTAGGGATATGGTTAGGGTTAATTTTATGGTTAAGGTTACATTTACAATTAGATATAGGGTTAGGGTTAAGATTTATGTTAAGGTTAGGGTTTAGATTAGGGTTATAATTATAGTTATGATTATGGTTAGGGTTATAGTTACAATCATAAATAGGGTTAGGGTTAGAGGTAAGGTTATAATTAGGTTTAGGGTTAGGGTTAGGATTAGGATAATAGTTAGGGTTAAGGTTAAGGTTAGGGTTAGGTTTAGGATTATTTAGAGTTAGGGTTAAGGTTAAGGTTAGGTTTAGGTTTAAAATTATGGTTATGGTTAGGGTTATGATTAGAAATAGAATTAAACCCTAATCCTAATATTAACTCTAATTAAACCCAAACCATAATTAAGTACTAATTTAAATAGGATCATAATAAAACCCTAACCCCAACTATATTGAACCCTAAACCCAAGATTTATTATATAATCCTAATTATAATAAGATATTAATAACCTTAATAAAAACCTTAATTGAACCTTATACGTAACCTTAATTGAAACCTAACCCTAGCCCTAATTGAACCTTAATAATAACCTTAACTATAATTGAACACTAGCATTAACCTTAAGCCTAAACCTCACCTAACCATAATTTAATCCTAACCTTTTTCCTAATGCTAACCCTCACCCTAATTGAATTCCATCCCTAACACTAACCCTAACTCTAATTAAAGCCTAATTAAATGCTAAATCTAACACCAACATTTATCCTATAATCCTAACCCTAACCCTAAGTGAATATTAACCATAATTTAACTCTAATTTTCAACTTAATTTAAACCTAACCCTAACCCTAATTATAAGCTTGATTTAACTTTAACCCTAATCCCAACCCCAATGCAAACCCTTATTGAATACTAACCCTAATTGCAACCCAAATTATACTCTAACCCTAAATTTATGCAAACACTAAGCATAACCCTAATACTAATCCTAACCATACCCTTATAATATTAATTGAACCTTAACCTTAATAGTAACACTAATGTTATCCCTAAATCTAACTAATTAAACCCTAACCCTAATTGAACATTAACCTTAATTAAAACCTAACCCTATCAAAATACAACCGCAATTAAACTATAACTCTAGTTGAACCCTAATTAAACCCTAACCCTAACATTAACCTTAAATGCAATTAAACCCTAACCCTAACATTAACCTTAAATATAATTAAACCCTAACCCTTAATATATTGTAACCTTACTTCAACCCTAATCCTAATTGGACCTTAAACCTAACCCTAATTGAATAATAGCCCTAATTGTATTATAACCTTAACCCTGATTAAACCAAAATCACTAACCCTAGTAAAAATATAACTCATTGAAACTTTATTGAACCTTAACTCTAAATCTGAACTATTATTAAATCCTAACCCTAATTGGACCCTAACCCAAATTGAATCCTAATCACAACCTTAATTAATTCCTAACCCTAATTGAACCTGAATCTTATTTGAACCCCAACCCTAACCCTAACCCCAAGCTTTATCCTAGAACCTAACCCTAATTGAACCCTAACTCTTACCTTCATCCTTACCCTAATCCCAGTTCTTACCATAATATTAACCTACCATGTCACTAATTATAACCCTAACTGTAACACTAATTTGAACAGTAATCATAATTCTATATTTAACCCTAACTATAATCATAATCATTACCCTAATTAAACCCTAATCCTAACTCTAATTGAAACCTAACCCTAGTTGAACCTTGACCTAATTGCAATTGCAACCCTAACTGTAATCCTATTTGAACCATAACATTAACCCTAATCCTATTTGAACTCTAATCCTAACCCTAACCTCAACTCTAACCCCAATATTTACCTTAGAACCCTAATCCTAATTGAACCCTAACCCTAAATCTAACCCAAATTGAAACCTAATTGAACCCAAACCCTAATCCTACTCCTAATCTTAACCCTAACCCTAATTGAATCCTAATTGAACCATACTTGAACTCTAACCCTAACTCTAGTTGAAAGCTAACCCTAATGTTAGTTACACCCTTACCCTAGTTGACTAAGCATTGTAGAATTTACATGGAATCAAAATATATACATGATTTCTCTTTTTGGATGAAAGATGAGGAATTCAGAAAGGATAGGACATTACATGTTTATTTCATCACTCCTTACATCATGAAGATGCAAAGACTTCTAAGATCTTGGGAAGTACTCAACTTATGACACATGTTGAGATAAAAAATCTTGTTATAGCATTGAGTTTACTTTGGGTGAGCCTTGCATGATGTGTGGCATTGCATCTCCAAAATTTTCATGTAGCAAAGAGTTAAGAATAATTAAACAAAAGTTTGTATTAAACCTAACCCTAAGTATAGACCTAATTCTATTGGAAATCATAATTGTAACACTAACCTTGATTGCAAATTTAACCCTAATTGTAGTTGTAACCCTAATTATAATTGCAACCCTAGTGCTAATCCTAAGTGTAACCCTAATTATTCTTAAGATACTTCATTAACATCATTTTTAGGAGAATTCTAAAGTGGGTGGTCCCATTAATTTTCTTGTGTGGTTTAACCTTAAAAATTCAATTATTTTACATATAAATAATAAGAGACTTCATATGAAGTATGTTAAAATATTTTGTGTAAGAGATTTTGATTTAATGACCAAATATCTACTATTCAAATTGTAAAGAACTTCAACTAAATCATTGCAAATTCTAATGCCTATATTCTCTTACATTTGAACTTTCAGAATACACAAGAAAAAAATTCAAAGAATATATATTTAGTTATCTCTATGAAATAATAGTGAGAAATATATAAATCCAAAAAATATATTTTATTATTGAAATATATAGATGATAATTTAAAGTGTTTATTTTGTTTTTATTATTGTTTGATTTGTACACTTCTCTCATTTAAAATAAATTTTATTATTGAAATAAATTTCAACCCTTATTTATTCATACCTTCTTGTGTCTCTTTAATCTTATTCATGAGAATAAAGTTTAGAAAGTTAAAATGATTACAAAAATCCTTATATCAATATACAACAGTGAACATGAGGTATTGATGTGGCAGTGAAGTAGAATCTCTCATTGATGTCTCAAAGATGATTTTTTTTACTCTACGAGGCATGAAATTTTTCCAAAACATATATGTATATGTCCATGTCTAGATAGAATATGTTGTGTTAAATGGAAACATCACTAAAATAAAATCCTCCTAATGCATAGTAAATTAAAGATTTTAGTAAAAAATGTAGATGATATCCAAATGATAAACTATATAGGAAGAACAAAAAAAGAACTTGTTACACAACTTATCACATCTGCAAGTTTAATAAGAACATATGAAATCCCCGAGAAATTCCACAAGGGGGAAGAAAAGAAAAGAAAATCCTCCAAGGAAGATTTATTAATCACCAAAGTATTTTTAATGATCAAAAGGGAACCCCACTATTCTTTCTTATTGTATTGTCTTCCATTTTCTTATAAGAAAAAACATAAAGATTTAGTGAAAATGAATTACACCTAATCTTATCATTGTATTCTATAATATAGAAGACAATGTCATCATCTTTTCAATGTATAAAAACATAGAAATAAGCATTTGAATAAATATTAAAATTTGACTTTGTCAATGTAAACAACTGTGAACACACACTATTCTTCTCAAATGATTGGCCTACATGATATGGGACAACCTTGTATATTTTGGCATATCATGACTCTTGTTGAAATAGAAATTGATCCTAATCTAATATTTTCCACTTTTTATACATAATAGAAGAAAATTAATCTGACTACTCTATGTATGCTCTAGCCACTTGTGATATGCAAGAAAGGAGGAAATGAAATCATTGTGATCAAAAATATATATTTCTACCCTTACGTCCCTCCCTCCTTCCCACCTTGAGGGGAATTAAGGGAAAGCCTAGTGACACAATCCCATCTCTCATCAACACTAAAATGTCAGTGTAGTAGGCCACTTTGGGGCACTCCATCTCCACTACCTCTTTTATGGAGTCCAAATACCTAAAGTTCAATAGGGTGAATCTTCTACCTATCTCCTTCTCAGACATGAGCTCTTTCATGTTGAGTCTATAAAAAGAGAAGCATTGCATGAATATACATTGTACAATACAAAACACACTATTCATTAGCATATACAATAAATCAAATCAGCTAAGATAAGAAAATTTAAAGAAAAAATAGAAATAATTTTAAATAGAAATTCACATAGATGAAAATGGTGACTTCGATCCTACTCAAACTTGTAACCAAATAAATGGAAAAATATCTTAAAATATAGAAGTAGAAAGCTCAATGGAATAACATCTTACATAAGAAGATGGTGATGCATTCGAAGACGAATAGTGGTTTAAAAAATATTTGCATCCAGTGAGGAGGTTGAAAAACTGAGAAGTGTTATGAGAAGCAAGAGATAGAAAATAGATTGGGTTAAAGTGAGACTGAGATGCATAATAGGGTAGTCGGAGACAAAAGCTGTGACATTATAGGTAGTAGGAATTAATAGAGCAAGAGCAGTGTTGAATGCTATACTTTATTAGAATACACATGCATTTTATCTTGCTCTCTTGGAAATCCTTTATATTTTTGCAGCACTCAGTGGATGGGTTTTCACATTACCCTATATGAATGGAAAGAAAATCAACAAACTCTTGAGCTAGACATGACATTCCTTCTGGTCTTCCTAAAATAACAAAGATATAATCACAAAACATAATTATGTAATGTCCAACCGCTTAATCTTCCACTTCGTCAGTTCCAAACACATGAGGTAAGTTGTAACAATAGAGAATCTCCTCCACTTCCATTTTGACTACCAATAGTGCATGTCAAAATAAATGCAAAGGATAAAAATTTTACACGCATCTGATGCTTCCACTATAGGATGCCTCTTGACACAATTATTCTCCAAGATTTTATTTTATTCATAAATATCTTTACTCTTCAATTCTAAGGAATTTTTTATTCCAAGAGTATGTTTCTTCTCTAACAATAAAATATAAATCACATTAAATTCAAAACTCAACATGATTTCACAAGAAAACCTAAATTTATTGATTATCTAAAATGAAATATTTTCTAAATTCTATATATTAACAAGATTCTAGTTGTGTACATAAAATAGTAACCTAAACTAGTTCAAACTATCTAATTCACCTTCAAATTCAACACTCATGTTAAGTCTTAATAAGATAAAACACAAAAAAGAGCATAAAATTATACCTTAGGTATATTGTTGAACACACCCAAAGACTAAGAGCAAGGGGTGAATTAGTCTACTCAAAAAATTAATCCCTTCCAAAACTTGAACTTATCAGTACTTAAGAAAATCAAAACCCTTAAACACAATAGGAGTAGAGAGGGATATAGTAGTATAAAGCTTCAATAACTTCAAAAATAAAAAATATAATAGTTCTAACTCTAATTAAATTAGAAGAAATGATAAAAGAGACAATAACACACATCCACATGATGACACCAGATTTACGTGGAAAACCCAATTAGGGCAAACCATGATGAGAGTTAACTCACAATATAAAGGCTCATTGCACCAAATATGACTTGGAAAATAAGGCACACCACGTCAGCGCAAGTTATAGAGGAATTAAAAAGCTAAAGCTAACACAACTTCAGGCGAAATATACAAGGACCTGAAGAGATTCACTATCTCATAGTAGGATACAAAGATTTAGAGAAAGATTACAATATTTGTCAACATAACACTCTGCTAGCTGAGGCATTATAACACATTTGATTCTTATCTTTCACACTTTTTCACTTATTCTATGAAATCTTCAAATGCAATCCATACTTTATTGTTCAAACACTTGTACACTTATCCACATTGTCGCATCCAAAAGGATCTTGTATTTATATCCACTGTAACACTTTAAAACATCAATTAGGTCAAATAGGAAGAAGTTAAACAATGAATTCAACAAGTCGGCCACCAAAGCATGATGTGGTCCTATCTTGAGGATAGAGAGGACCAAAAAAATACTTATTTCATCTTCCAATGTGATTTGAAATAATTTGCACACTGGAAAACATCAATCTAAGTCAAAATCAAGGAAACATGTAGATAAAACATTGAAGTGCATAACCAGTCACCCAAAAATATACTTTCAATTGAATTTTCTCAAAGTGGTTCTAACCAAGATAGTCAAGACCCAAACGTAACTTAACACATATTCAAATGTTGGTGCAAACTACCAATCATATGATGTAATCAAGAAAACAAGACCTGTTAGCTAGATATCTACAAATAACCCAAAAATCCAACTCAAGACAAAAATTAGCACCAAAGAGGAAAATTAGCACCATGCGGATCACATGGGGATATTTCATGAACATCTAAATACACTTTCAATCACTTTTTTCATACTGTCATGCAACAAAAAACCATCACAAACCAAGCAGGAACATAATACTTCATTTAGGAAGCATATAACACATAATCAAAAGATATAATATTAAAAATTCAATATGTGGATCACTTCAAGACATGAAATTGGAGCTGAGACACTACACAAAAATTGAGAACACATTCACCAATCCATAGGAGTAGAGACATCGATGCAGAGAAATGTGGAGCATTTCCTAGACTAGTCCAGAGAACCAACAATGCTACCAACCTTCTACAATTCACAAAAAACCTCCTCAACAACACTAGTGACTTGAAAATATAGGAGTACAACATCCAAAAAACACTAAATTTGAATCCCAAACTATAGAACCATATCTTCAACAATGGAGGAATGCAGAGCATTCTCTTAGATAAAATTCAATGCAACTTCCAAGAACAAAACCACTTAAGAAACTTGCGAAGGCTAGAAATTTCTTCTAGAAACACATGCTTCATTAGGAACATCAAGAGAGAGTATAATACATACTATAGACCTTCAACAACATCTCTCCACTATCATCAATACTTATAATGATTCTATTCATCATATTAATATATCATTTAATAGTCCATTTCTTTGAAGTGCTCTTTTTTTCATGTTTCTGTTGAGAGTAAACCACTAGACTGTATGAAGGTCTATAGAGGATACTGTAGAAAACATATTTCTATTAGGAAGGGATTGTTTGAAGAAAATCTAGTTTTTGAGAATAGTATTTCTCTATTTAAGGGAGGCTTCCCTTTATTAGAAAAATAAATTCTTGGGTAGCATTATTACAAGGATTTTTTGAGGAAAATTGTTTATGCAAGCTGTTGTGAAGGCCTATATGGAAGCTTAATTCAGTTGTGTATTTCTGATTTATACCTTGGTTGTTTCATTGAAGGAGCAGATCTTAGTGTAGTTATTGGTAATTCAGGACATGTAGCAGGGTTACATCATTCGCTGCACATAGTATCGTTTATAGGAAGAGGTGGGAAAAGATCTTCCTCATGGGATGGTAAAATAGAACATGGAAACTTAGACTAAGTAGGAAAAGTGATCACCAGAGAAACCAGAGACTGCATATGGTCTCCAATAGGCAACAAACTAGCACTTGTAAAGGAGTAGTGGAAGTAGTCAAAGGCTGCGATAAAGTATTTGAAGGAAGCATTTGGACATTAAGAGGCGGGACATCAATAGTTAGAGGCTGAGATTTCAAATGTACAAATTACAACAAAAGGTTTTGCATTTTTCTTTTACTATGGATCTATGTATAGCTTCACATGGTCAATGAAATCAACACATGCAATTTCATTAACATGTTCAAACAGGGTGGTTTTGGTTCTTTTTTGATATCTCCAAGGAAGTCAAAATACAAGAGTATATTTTTGTAATTTTTTACATGGGATTTTAGTTGGAGTTATGCATTTGGGAATGCAGGGGAATTATAAGAATATGATATAATTTGGCTATCGTAGTTATGTTATTATGTAAATTTTACATATATTAATATAATTATATGGGCTAGCTTCCTTTTGACTATATATATATATCATTATGAAACCAACTCTAGTGACATGACATCCAACCACAAACTTTAGCAAAAATAAGATAAGGCATGACATCCAACCATGAACTTCAACAAGAAATACAACCATTGCCAACAACCAATGCCAATAATACACCTACTAAGAAATACAACTACTACAAAAGTCTATTTAAAGTGTTGTTAGCCAAAGACAAAAATTTCCAACAATTTCCATTCTCAAGTGATGAAAACATGACAACCACAAACAATTCACCAAGTGTTGTCATCAACCATTGCCAAAAACCTCACAAAAATGTGTAGCAATCTCATCAAGTGTTGACATAAAAGATAACCAACAATTTGTGTTGACATCAATGACAATAACTACCAATAATCTCACACAAATCTCCTCAAATGTTGACATCAATGACAACCAATGCCAATAATCTACCCCTTTGGCATTGATGGGAACAAAAACCTACTCAGTCTCCCCCTTTGACATCAAGGAAAAAGGGTAGCACATATCTACATGTAGAAGGAAACAACACATTTTATGACTTTAGGACAAAAGGGAAAAATTTCTTCATTGAAGTAGCAACATATTCTCCTGCTTTGACCAAAATTTCTTCTTCTAATACATGAACTACATCTTCACATCTATACCAAACTCCCCCTTACTACTAACTCCCCCTAAGAGGTAGCACACATCAATCCAAGAGAAAGCATATGACATAAATTTTCCCCCCTCGAAAGATGCACCATATATGCATCTAGTAACAACAAGGAGGGGGAATAACCCTTAACTTTTATCAAAGATACTCAAAAATATCCTTTGAGAGTTCCTTAGTGAATATATTTGCAATCTGATCTTTGGTAGGCACATACTCCATTCTAACTTCATGCTCTGCAACCTTGTCTATTAGAAAGTGATACCAGATAGAGATGTGTTTAGTCCTTGAATGCATTATTGGATTCTTAGTAATATTAATTGTACTTGCATTATCACACAATCTAGGAATAGTTTCATCATAAACCACTTTCACATCCTTTAAGGCCTACTTCATCCAAAGCACTTGAGTGCAGCAAGATGCTACAACAATATATTCAACCTCTATTATGAATAAGGAAACTAAGTCCTACTTTTTACTAAACCAAGAGACCAATCTGTCTCCCAAAAAGAATGCACTTTCACTTGTACTTATCGAGTCATCCACACAACATGCCCAATCAACATCAGTATAGGAACTAAGAGAAAATTTATTGTCCTTTTATACCACAGGCCATAATTTGGAGTTCCCTTCAAATATCTAAAAATTCTTTTCACAACTTTTTCATGAGATTGCTTAGGATTGGCTTGAAAATTGGCAACCAAACATCAATATTAAAATAGACTAAGACATGTAGTATGTCCATATAGGCTCATATAGCTGAAATCGTATATACACCAACTAGCACAAGTATCCAAATATATGTTTTGAAGATTAGATACACATCTAAAACTATCTATAGCACACTGCCATTTGAAACTATATTTGAAAACCCCCAAAACATCTGATACAACAAAGTAGTATGTATTTAACATAGAAAAATATGTCCACAAGAGTGTATGTACAAGACATTCTTTCCTGAGGAAAGCAGAGCATTCCAACAACCCTTCATCATCATTTTACTCTGCTAGGGTACAAACACACTATTACTTACATCTATTACTTCAAAATATGTAAAGATTTGAGAACATGGATACAAAACCTTCACATATTGGCCAATTTATCTTCTAGAGCATAAGACCACTTTTTTTGTGGAGAGGTATGAACCAAAATACCATGACTCTACCAAAAAGTATGCACTATGACTGCCTTGGAAAACTTCTAAAACTTACCTTTCTAAAACTTATCTTTATGTCTGGTACACCAAATTGGAATGAAATCAATTAGAACAAGTGTACTAACCTCCACACACATTTTATCTCCACTGAAATCTTTAATAAAGGTCCATTTATACACAACAAATTTGCACATCAACTGATTGGATTCATTTCTTCTTTCATGTTGAAGTCTTCAACACCTTGTCATTTTTAGGGGGGCTAAAAGGTCTTACAAGTGAAATCTCCCCCTGAGATAATGATCTATCTCAACTTATCTTATAATCTTTTGTAGAGTGCATAAGTGTAGAATTATCCTTCCTCTCATGGTCTTCCTTCTAAACCTTTTCATTTCCCTTCTTTTGTTGATTGAGTGTTTCATCCCTTTTCTAATTTTGAATAGGCGGCTTCACAAAACCACTACTACAATGGTTTTCCTTGCATCCCATCTTTATTGAATTTATATCATACAATGTTGTGCTCTTAAATAAAGTTGTTCCTCTTTACCTTAGATCTACACTCATCAGCCTTGTAATCATAGTTGTTGCAAGCATAACAACATCCATGAAATAAGACATTATTGTTTCTTTGAGGCATAAATGATCTTCTACCCATGTTATCATTTCTTTTTGTCTAATTCTACAATCAACAACCTTATGCCCAAATTTATTGCAAAAAAATAGTAACCTTGAAAGGATTGATTAAACCTATTAGGGGCATGTTGTCTTGCAGATTGAGGACTTCTAAATCCTTTTTACTTCCAATTAGAATTGGATCTACCTTCTTTCTTTCCATTTTGAATAGTCTTTACATCTTAGAGTCTTCAATGAAAGCTTTTTCCTCTGTTTTGGGCCTTCCAATTAATTTGGAGTTTTCCTCAAGGCCAAACTTCTCTCCTTTTTAAATTTTTTATTTTTCTCTCCTTTCTCCTCTATTTCAGGGTATTCCTCAGAGTGACAATTTCTTTCTCAAATTTCAAGCATTTAGCTACTTTTTCTTTGAGCTTGACATTCAACCAATCTTCAATTATCTTTCCTTCTTCAACCTTTTCTTTTAAATCAAAGATCATACCTTCTACCCTTTTTAGTTTGATTTCACATTCTTTACCACCTTCTACTTTGGCTTTCAATTTTTTAATTTCTTCCTTAGATTTTTTAATAAATCTCTCATATTTCTGATTTAGTGCCCTTGCTTCAATCATATCTTCTAGAGCAGACCAAATTTTTCCTTCAAAACCTATTTTCCAATCATCTAAATTGAAGTCCCAACCTTCAGGTTCCATTGATTCTAGATCCGGATCATAAGAAAACATGTCTTCATCACTCAAGGAGATGGATTCCTTACATTTTTCAACATTGCACATTTTGTTATTAGTATTGAAGTCCATAAAGAGGCTTTCATCATTTGAATCATTCTCCACATCTTCAAAAGAACCATTGATCTCTTTGGAATAGATACCCTTTTTAACCTTATCTCTTTTGTTACCCCCATCAGATTCTTTATAGGGGCATTTAGATGCAAAGTGACCAATCCTTCCACAATTGAAACATTTGAAAGGTAACTTACCTTTGAGCTTTCTAGTGCCTTTCTTCAACCTTCTCATAGATTTTGCTTCAACTTCATCAAAGTAATCATTTTGATTAGCAACTTCATCTTCAATATTTTTGTTAGCTTTGAAATTAGCTTCCCTTTTTGGAATATCCTTGTCAAATCCTCTCATATCAAAGGTAGTAAGAGCACCAAACATTTCATCGACTAAATATTGATCCAAGACTTTAGACTCTTCAATGGTAAACAGTTAATGACTATAATATTTTGGGAGAGACCTCAAAACCTTCTTCACAATTTTACTTTCTTTTACTTCACCAAGATCGGAGATGCCAAAGACAACTCCTTGTACCCAAAGCATGTAACTTTTAATGTATTAATATTCTATCATCTTTAGAGTCTCAAATCTACTTTTAATGATTTACATTTTTTCTTGCTTTTACTTTTGTATCACCTTCATAGATGTAGATGAGTTTTCCCCAGACATGTTTAGCAGAACTACAATTCATCACTTTCAAAATATTTGAATCAACCAATCCACAGAGGAGAGCATTCTTAGCTTTGGCATTGCATTCATATAATCTAATTTCAGGTGGATATGTTGGAGGAGTAGCAGGAGCAACATATCCATCCTTGAATAATTGTCAAACACCAAACACTAGGGAGTTTAGGTGCCCTTCCATTCTCAATTTATAGAAAGCATAATTAGTCCCATCAAACCTTTGACCCTTGTATTAACCATCATTTTCCATCTTGGATCTTTGCCTCAAGCAGTTAAGCTTCTTTAGAGGAACTTGGCTTTGATACCAATTGTTGAACACACCCAAAGATTGAGAGGGGGTGAATCAATCTACTAAAAAACTTAAGCCCTTCTAGAACTTGAACTTATCAAAACTTAACCAAATCAAAACCCTTAGAAAAAATAGTAGCAAAGAAGGATATTGTAGTATAAATCTTGAACAAATTCAAAAATCAAATATATAAAAGTTCTAACTCTAATAAAATTAGTAGGAATGATAAAAGAGACAAGAAAACACATCCACAAGATGACACTAGATTTATGTGGAAAACCCAATGAGGGAAAAACCATGGTGAGAGTTAACTCACAATATAAGGACTCACTGCCAAAAAGGATTTGAAAACTAAGGCACAGTACCTTAGCACAAGATACAAAGGACTTATAGAACTAAAGCTAACACAAATTAAGGGGCAAGATACAAGGACCTAATGAGATTCACTATCTCAAAGAAGGATACAAATATTTAAAGAAAGATTACAATATTTGTCATCATAACACTCTACTGACTGAGGTGTTATAGAACATCTAATTCTTATCTTTCAAATTTTTTCACTTCTTCTACGAGATATTCAAATACAATCCATACTTTATTATTCACACACTTGCACACTTATCCTCATTTTTGCATCCAAAAAAAATCTTGCATTTATATCTACTGCAACACTTCAAAACTTCAATTAGGTCATCCATGAAGAAGATAAATAATGAATTCAACAAGTTGTCCACCAAATTATATTGCATTCCTATCTTGAGGATAGAGAGGACCAAAATAAACTTATTACATCCTCCAATGTGATCTAAAATAATTCACACGTTGGTGCAAATCAATCTAAGTCAACATCAAGGAAACTTGTAGATGAAACTTTGAAGCACACTAGTCGGCCCAAAAACATACTTTCAAATGAATTTTCTCAAAGTGGTTCTAACCAAGATAGGTCAGGACCTAAATTAAACATATGACGTTAGCAAGAAAATAAGTCATGTCAACTATATATCTACAAATAACCCAAAAATCCAACTCAAGACACAATGCAACACTAAAGAGGCTAATAAACACCATGAATATCACATGGGGATGTTCCATGAATATCCAAAAATAATTTCAACCACTTCTTTCATACTATCATGTCACAAACAACCACCACAAACCAAGAAGGAATAAAATACTTTATTCAAGAAGCATAAAACACATAATCAAAAGATAAAACATTAATAGACCAATTTTTAAATCACTTCAACACATAAAATTGGAATTGAGACATTGCACATACATTGAGAATACATTCACCAAGCCACAAGAGAAGAGACATCAATGCAAAGAAATGTGGAGAATTTCCCAGACTAGTCTAAACAACCAATAACACTACCAACCTTCTATAGTTCACATAAACCTCCTCGGTAACACTGGTGACTTGAAAAGATAGAAGTGCAACATCCACAGAACACTAACTTTGAATCCCAAACTATAGGACCATATATTTAATATCAAAGGAATGTAGAGCACTCTCCCAGATAGAATTTAATGCAACTTATAGAAACATAACCACTTAAGTAACTTGTGGAGGCTATAAATTTCTTCCAGAAGCACATGCTCCATCAAGAACATCAAGAGAGAGCATAAAACATATTGTATACCTTCAACAACATCTCTCCACTATTAGAAATACTTATAATGCTTCTAATCGTCATCTTAAAATATCATTATGAAACCAAATCTACTAACATGATATCCAACCTTGAACTTCAGAAAACATCAGATAAGGCATGACATCCCACCATGAACTTCAGCAAGATGACAAACCAAACATAAATTTTTCAACAATCAATGCAACCATTGCCAATAACCAATGTCAACAATACACTTTCTAAGTAGTACAACTACTATAATAGTCTTTTTCAAGTGTTTTCAACCAAAGACAACAAATTCCAACAACCTCCCTTACTTCTCAAGTGTTGAAAACATGACAAACACAAATAATTCACACAAACATGTGTAACAATTTTTGTTGCAATTATTTTGTTGGTGTTTTCATTGATGTCAACAATTACTGGTGTTAGTCATTGATGTCAACTATATGTAGATTTTGTCTTGAAGTTGTTGGAAGGATGCTGGAGTTGTCATAGTTGGGGAGATTTTTTTCAAGATCTTGTTGTGATAGTGTTATCATTATTTTTGTCATTGATTTCTTGATGAATAAGAGTTGTAGTTGCAGTAAGTTCACTTGGTTTCCAAGCAATTTTGAGAAAATTTTAATAAAATGAGATTATAATATGACAAAGTGGTGTTTAGTTTTGTGCTTCGTACTTCATCATGGTTGAAGATATGTTTGTGTTGTTTGTATGTGATGATCAAAGGTGTTCAAAGGTTCTATATCTAGAGTTTCAAGTTCTAGATTGTACGATAGTGAAAGTTGTGTTCACTAGTGTGTGTGTATGTGAAGAAGATTGTCTGGGAGAAATAAGATTTATCCGCATTTCTCTGCATTGAAGTTTATTATCGCGTGGATTTGGGGATGTGCTTATAATGTATGTATCTAATTTTCCTTGAGGTTTTAGGTGTTGAGGTTCTCTGCAATGTCGGTTAGTGAGTTGTGTTATGTGGAAGTGTCTGTGGTTGCTCAAAATAATGGTGTTCTTAGTTTTAGGTGGTTGTGGAAGAGTTGCAAAATATTTTGATGGTGTTGGAATATTCTAAGATGTTGTATGGATAGTGTGGAGTGTTGTTGTGTGGTTCATAAAGTTGTCTTCAGACTTGGTTAAGCATGAACTTAATTGTTAAGGGTGTTAATATAGGTTTGGCTGACCTGGCATGTTAGCACTAATTGTGAAAGTGGTTTGTTTTTTGTGGAAGCTTTGCAAAGTGTAGTAGTGTAATTTTGGGTCCTTGTTAACTCATGGTGTGGCAGTCCTTCACTTCTTCCCACTGCAAAAGCCTTTGGTGCTGACCTATTTTTAATTGCATGTTTGAGGTGCATAGCCGACCTTGGAGAATATTTTCAAGTTGAGGATGGTATATATAAGGTAAATTGTTGGAGATAAGTGTGAATCGGTAGAAGGTGTGTGAAAGATGAAAATTTGATTAAGTGTGGTGATCTGAGTGTGAGCTTAATGCCTATGACTCCAATGCAATGAGAAGAAGGTTGTAGATGGCATAAAGTTTCAGTGGTGGATTTCTCATGTTGCCTTGAGATAGTGAATCTCTTTGTAATATTCTTCTTCTATCTTCTTTCTTCTTAGCAGTGAGCCACCTGACAATGATCCCTTCTTCTTTTTTGGGAAATGTGCCCTTGGTAGTGAGCCTATTATATTCGGTGTTGCAATTAATTTCATAGTGAGCTAATCCTCACCATGGTTTTTCCCTTCTTAGGTTTTACATGTAAATATAGTGTTCTATTATGCATGGTGTTTTGACGTGTTGTTGTTTCACTTGTTTACTTTCACGCTAAACCTGAATAAGGGTTTAAGGTCTAATAAAGATCTAAATGCTAATGAAGGTTTTGATGTTTTAATATATAATTGATTCACCTTCCCGCCTCTTAGTTGTCCTGTGCATATAACAATTGGTATCAGAGAAAGATTCCTTGGAAGAATCTTAACCGCTTGAGATAGATCTGGATGGTGCATAGGAAGGAGGCTCCCTTGTTTGATGGGATGAATTATGCATTTTAGAAAACTAGGATGGAAGGTTCCCTTATTTCCCTAGGATTTTGAATTTGGAATTCAATTGAAGATGGATATACCATGCCTACTAATGGTTCGACAACTGATAATGAGATCAAGACATATGAGAATAATGGAAAATAAATAAATGCTCTTTTGAGTGGTCTTGTTGATTCAAAACTTGTGAAGGTTATGGGCTACAAATTTGGTAAATAAATCTAGAATAAGTTGGAAACTATCTACGAAGGAGAAGATAAGGTCAAGCAAGAAAAGATACAGAATTTGAAGACTAAGTTTGAAACCCTAAGGATGTTAGAAGATGAAGATATTGCAAGCTACATGCATAGAGTGGATGAAGTTTTCAATTTAACCAATGGCCTTGGTGGAAAACTAGAATAAGATGAGGTGGTAAAGAAGGTATTAAGAGCTCTTCCTAAATCTTATAGTTCTAAATTTTCTGCTATTGAGAAGCTCAATATTTAGATCTTATTGTAGAGATCAACTATTTAGTTCTTTAACTACTTTTGAATTGAGACAGTTTGGTCAAAATGATTCAAGAAAAGAGACTACTTTTAAAGCTAGTAAGATTGATGAGAATGATGGATCAGATCTAGATGATCTTGATAAGATAGAAGAAAATTTTGTTAGGAGATTGAAAAATGGGATTAAAAAATATAGAGGCAAGTTACCTTTCAAATGTTTCAATTGTGTAAAGATAGGTCTTTATGCTTCAATATTTCTAGCCAAAGTTTCAAATGACAAATATAAGGATAATAAGGGTAAATTTTTCAAGAGAAGTTATTATGTTAAAGCAGATACTAGCATATCTAATGATGAATCTGATTACCCAAATGATGAAAATGATGAATGCTTGTTCATGGATTTGAATGTTGGAATTAATTCTACTGAATCTGAAAGATGTATGAAGGAAATTACTCTGAAAATAGGTCACAACATCAAAGGGACTATAGTGACTACTTTTCATGCTAGAGAGGAGAAAAATCACTTGATAATTGACAGAGGATGCTCAAATCATATGACATGTGATAAGAGTAATTTTGTTAAACTTGAGAAGTTTGAAGGTGGTCTTGTTAAGTTTGGTGATGGTACATTTGCTAAGATATGTGAAAAAAAATTAATTAGTTTTGATGGAAAGCATAATACAGATGATGCTCTTTATGTCAAGGGTCTTTGGCATAATATTTTGAGTGTAGGAAAAATGTGTAGCAAAGGATATAATATTGTATTTCGAGATGGTGGTTATGAAATCAGAAAAGGGAGATCTAAAACTTTGGTTTCTATAGGAACAAGGAAGATGGGAATGTTTATCAACTCAAAGGTGCTAATGGTAAGTGATTTATGACTCAACTCAATGAAAGTTGGATATGGAATAGAAGAATATGTCACATAAATTTTGATAGTCTAGTGAGGATAAAATCTACTCAAGCTATGAGAGATATTCCAAAAATTACAAATCCTATCAATTCAGTTTGCAAGGAATGTTAGGTTGGGAAGCAAACAAGAAAGAAGTTCAAATTCAAAGAATATTATTCCACTGGACCTTTAGAATTGGTGCATACACATCTATGTGAACCTACAAGAATAGGAAGCTTTCAAGGTGACAAGTATTTCATGTTTTTAATTGATGATCGCTCTAGAATTACTTGGGTAACTTTTCTTAAAAAAAATTCAAAAGATCTAGACAAGTTTAAAGAATTTAAAGCTATGGTTAAGAATGAAATGGAAATGAAAATGAAGTGCTTAAAATCTGAGAGAGGTGAAGAGTTCACCTGTAATGAGTAACATTTTTTGTGAATATCATGGAAAAAAGAGGCATTTTTTCAGCTCCTAGAACTCCTTGGTAGAATGGAGTTGTGGAAAAAAAGAATAGGACAATTGAGGAAGTAGCAAGGAAAATGGTGAAGGAAGAAAATATATCGGATTTCTATTGGAGAGAAGCTATTCATACTGAAATATACATACTCAATAGAGTGCAAGTAAGAGTAAATAGTTCAAAGAATCCCTATGAACTATGGTATGGAAGAAATCCTATTGTCAAATATTTCAGAGTGTTTGGAAGAAAATGTTATATTAGGAGAGATGAAGAAAACTTGGGAAAGTTTGATGCAAGATTAGATGAAGGAATATTTTTTGGATATTCTACAAGAAGAAAGGATTACCAGTGCTACAATAAGAGGTTGAAAAAGATAGTTGAAAGTGAAAGTGCCAAAGTAGATGAAGATCCACATAAAAGCTCAATACTAATAGAAGGATATGAATCTGATGAGTCCTCTTGTAGAGAAGAAAATGAAGAAGAAAAGGAAAAGGAGGTGCAGTTTGAAGAGGAAGATACTCCAAAAAGGATTCCTAAGACTCCTAAGTATGTGTAGAATAATCATTATGAAGATCATATCATTAGTGATAAGAGCAGAGGCTTGCTAACAAGAAGAAAAGCTTCTATGATAGAAGAACATGTAAATTTGTGTCTACTTTCTAAAGTAGAACATAAGAAACTGATTGAGGCATGTAAGGATGAGAATTTGACCAAAGCTATGTAAGAATAATTCATGTAGATTGAGAAGAATCAAACTTTGGAATTAGTCCCAAGACCAAGACCAACAAACAAGAATGCAATAAGAACTAAATGGGTATTTCAAAAAAGTTGAATGAGAATGGAGAAGTTGTCAGAAATAAGGCTATACTTGTGTGTAAGGGCTACTCACAAGTGGAAGGAATAGATTTTGAGGAGACATTTTCTATGGTGGTGAGAATGGAGGCCATTAGGATGTTTTTGGCATTTGTAGCACATCAGATGGATGTGAAGTCTTCACTCTTTAATGGTGAGTTGGAAGAAGAGGTATATATTGAACAATTAGAAGGCTTTAATTTATCAGATAATCCTAATATGGTTTGTATATTGAAGAAGGCATTGTATGGACTCAAGAAAGCTCCCAAAGCTTGGTATGCAATATTGGATAGGTACTTGTTGTAACAAGGATTAAATAAAGGTACCACAGATAGCAATATTTACTTTAAATTTAAGGAGGATCAAATATTGATTGAGGTTGTGTATGTTGATGATATAATCTTTTAAGGAAAGAGGAAATGTGCAAGAAGTTTGCAAAAGCAATGTAGAATGAATTTGAGATGTCAATGTTATGGAAGATGAATTTTTTCCTTGGGCTACAAATTAGTTAGACATAAAAAGGAATATTCATTTCACAGTCAAAATATGTCAAGGAAATGTTGAATAAGTTTTGAATGAAAGACTCTAAACCGATATGTACTCCTATGGTTATTGGTTACAAGTTGAGAAAGAATGACAGATCTCCTAAGGCTAATCAAAGAAAGTACAAATCAATGATTATGGACTACTATATCTAACTACTACTAGATCAGATATCATGCATGAAGTTTTTCTTGTGGATAGATTTCAAGAAGATCCTAGAGAATCACATGTGGCAGCAATAAAGAGGATATTCAGATATTTGTAGGGCACTCCATACTATGGTATATGGTATCCAAAGGATACTAACTTCTCTTTAAGGGCCTATACAAATAGAAATTGGGAAATTTGTGTGGATGATAGAAGAAGTACAAGTTAAGGAACTTTCTTCCTTGGAAGAAAATTGGTTTCTTGGCTAAGCAAAAAATAGGATTCAGTATCTTTATCTACTACAGAGGTAGAGTGTTGAACAAAAAAAAAAATGAGAAGGGGGGTGAATCAATTGTAGAAAATTAAAATATCAAAACCTTCAATAGTAATCAAATCCACAAACATTCATTAAGCTCTTATTCTATTAAAGCGATTAATCATGAAATGCAAATAAAATAAACTAAAATTAAAACACCATACACAAGAGAACACTAGATTTACATGGAAAACCCAATGAGGGAAAACCATGGTGAGGATTAGCTCACAATATAAGTAATTACAAAATTGGTACAAGGGCTCACTACCAAAATAGGACACACTGTCCAAAAGGGCTCACAGCTGGGACTCACTTCCATAGAAAGAAACAAATAAGATAGAAGAGAAATTTTACATAGAGAAAAAATTATCAATGTAACAAGGAATCCACCACAAATGCTCCAAAAATTTCATAGCCTTGCTTGAAAGATTGCAAATACCTTCAACTCACTACATTCAAGAATCCAACACCTTGAAATTCATACTGCTTTGCTCAAATTCACATCTATACTTTTGTAATTCACATCACATTCATCACTCACATCTATCTCACATATATCTTTCCTCTCTCTTGCATCTTACAACAACACCACTCTTATTTATATCATCCTCAACCTTGAAAACCTTCTCCAAGGTCAAAAAATAGTTGTTACATTTAAAATTTCAAATTAGGTCGACACCCAAACATTCCCATGGTGGATAGGAA
>VDFB02009977.1:0-37352 GCA_007258455.2 Sequoia sempervirens
AAGCTAGATGTACATATCTATCCCCAATGTCTAGCATTGTGTGGAATGCCATGGGTGGATGCTTGGATAGGTGTGTGGATAAATGGATATGGTAAGCATGCAAAGGATGCCAAGTATTATCTTGTGACAAGATAAGGTGTTCGAATAGAGAAATTCTTTATTGTATAATGCTTCATGGCTCAGATAATGTTGGTTAGGATAGGATCAATGAAAATGGTCCATGTCAAGATGTTTACCATAAGCAAGTGTAAAGTGTGCACCAAACTTTATCAAGATCAAGATAATTTGGAAGATAGATGTAGATGGATGAAAATGGATTGGATAAATAGTTCATGGATGAATGGATTCATTATGGATGAGATGGATGGAATGATGGATTTATTATGGATGGGATGAGATGCTTCCACCTAAACTAGAACGCATAGATGCTTGATTCTACACATGACACTTGTTTGCTAGGTTTTCATTATGGTACTTTCCCAAAGCGCCACCGTAGTGGCTTTCACTAGAGGATGATTTTTATCTTTACTATTTTCATGATTTTTTTCTGAAATATTGTAAGCTCATGCTGAACCACCTAGTGGTGTCAATGTAGATGCTTTTGTCATAATGTGCCATCGATATCTTGCTTGAAGAAGTTTCTTTTCCAAGATACATGCACTTGAATACAACTTGTGGGATTCCTGATCTACTTTGTTGATACCAGAGTTAACTTTGTCTTTGTGCACACATTGCAATAGAATTCCTTCTGAATCCTTATGATGAAGGGTCGTTGCCAATACATGGTCAATGTGAGAATTGGATATCATGCATGGAGGAGTGGATGGTGCTGTGTGTTTAAGAATAGATGGATTGGTTAATAGTTTGGAACCTTTGACTCTTCAAACTTGGGAAGATGAGAAATGATGGGTGGATACCAAAGTGTGCATGGAATTAGGACCAACTACTTGATATACTTTGTATGTTGCTTGAGAAGCCTGCTTGTGCTTTTGTGGATGTCTTTGATGGATACATTTCCATTTTTTATTTTTCTACATAGTTTCTTTGACTAATGAATTTTGATAGGGATGATCTATCTTTGTATTCTTTGGTATCCATGTGTATTTGATTTGTCCATTATGCTTCCTAGTGTAGGAGCACTAATCCATTTCAATGAATTTGCCCTAGTTGTTTCATGAAAATTTGAGTCTAGGTTGTTTGATTCTAGGTTGTTTTGAGTGCTTGAGTTCAAATAGGGTCTATTGAGACCATTTTGATGTAACTAGAAAAATTTAGTGTCTTTTGGGTCTATATTGTAAAAGTGCAAATCATGTCAAAAAGTTGTCAATTTTGACAAAAGTTGTCAAGGAGGGTAAAATGTCATTTTTTATTGTGTGAGATCATGATATTAGGTTGAATAAGGTGTAAATAGATATTGTTTAATTTTTTAGGTTGTTAGGAGAGTCAATTTGCAAATTAATGCAAAAAAGAGAAAAATGTTGTCATAAAAAATTGCAAAAAATGCAACTTTGTGAACCCCAATGGCCATGGGCAGTTTGAAAGTTAGTTGAAGGTTGTTGAGTCAGTTGGTTCTTCGTGGGAAATGTTTAAAAATTTGGAATCCAGTGATGTAAATGGTTTTTGGAGGATTGCAAAGGAAGAACAATAAGAATCTGTCCTATTTTTGATTAAATTTATGTGTATTCTTGTCATTTCCAGGTTTGTACGGACCCATACTACTACATCTTACTTTGAAGTTGGTAGAAAATTATGGAGGACTATTGTATCTTTCATTTGAATCCATTTAGGAGGAATTTCATTGGATAAAACATATTTGATTTCCAAGTTACAGAGGACAGTCTGAATTTGCAAAATTAAGGGTTTGAAGTTCTCAATGGCAATTTGAGTCATTCCTCCTATTGTAAACTTTGTGGCTCAGAGGAATGAGTCTTGTAAGTTAGGTTTAGATGTAGGGTGTAGGTTTTGTGAAGGGAGAAAGGATTAGTGGGGTTTGAGTTGTTGTCCTGAAGAATTTGAGTGGAAAAGAGCATGAAAATGGTGGTTTTGAACTAGGGTTTGATGAAATGTTGATGATAGAGGCTGGTGGATGAACTTGTAATCATATGAGGGAAGAATAGTGGTTGGGATCCCTTTGTATTGTGAAAGTAAATTATTTTCCACATTGGTTGTCATCAATTGGTAGAAAAAGTGAAGAGGAGAAAAAGTGTAGAGGAGACAAGAAAAGACAACAAGAGGTAGAGGCAGTACTTCTAGAGGCAGGGGAACTTTTTCTACTCTGAAATAGTCCAATCAAGACCAAGAAGATGCTAGTAAGGGTAAAGAACAAGTGGTTGAATCTAGAGGTTGGTGGAAAGGTGGAAGAACAAGTTTTAGGGGAAAATATACAGACCAAGGAAGAGGTTCTAATATGTTTTCAAGAAGGTATTACAACTATGGTGAGTTTGGTCATCCATCCTTTAAGTGTCCTAAAAATTTTGGTGCTACTTCAAGTGGGGGTGAAAGAAGAGGTGAAAAGAGAGTCCAAATTGTGCAAGAAGATGAAGGAGAAAGTGTCAATTCTCCAAGTCATGTTGTTGAGCCAAAATTTGGTGAAGCTTTGATGATGAGAAGACAACTTTTGAAGGCCTCCAAGGAGAAAGAGAAAATGCAAAGGAGAAATCTATTCAAGACCACATGCAAGAGTAAAGGTAAAGTATGCAAGGTAGTAATAGATTCAAGCTCCATTAATAATATAGTATCAAGAGAAATGGTAGACAAGTTAAGTTTGGTGAAAGTTCCTCATGACACACCATATAAGGTGTCATGGTTAAATGATGATCAGTTAGTTCTAGTTAATGAGCAAGCTTTAGTTGAGTTTCAGATTGGGGAGTACAGAGATAGGGTACTTTGTGATGTTCTACCAATGGATTGTTTCCATTTGTTGCTTAGCAGACCATGGAAATTTGATAAACATTCCATGTATGATGGAAGGGATAATAAATATCAGATTGAGCATGAGGGGAACACATTCACTTTGCTTCCATTACAAGAAGAAGTTAAGGAGTAGATCAAGACAACCAAGGTGATTATGATGGGAAAAAAATAGTTTGTGAAGGTTGAAAAGGATAAAAGTATGGAGTATGTAACCATGACACAAGTTGCAGATGTTAGGACAAAGGTATTGAGGGTTGATGCACAGTTGGAGAGTAAAAATAATGAGAAGAAGATGTTAGAGATTGACCTAGAGAAGGTCAAGGATGAAATGTTGTTGATGAAGCAAGATGGGTTGAGAAAAGATGATGGAATTCAGGTTGGAACAGTATTGTGTCTTATATTAGTTGCAGAAGTTGAGGGTTAGTTAAGTCTTGGCAAGGAAAAGGCTCCTAAGATTGATATTACAGTGGTATATAGGTTTGAAAATGAAAAGGCTTCGAGAACAATGAATCTGGTGCATAAATTCAAGGGAAAGTGGGACAAGTAGAAAGGAAAGGATAGAGTCATGAAGATCAGTATGCTATATGATCAAGGCAAAGGGCAGTTGGTGCAGGTTCTATATTAGTCACAGATTGAAAAGAGGTCAAAGGATGTTCAATAAATCAAGGGAAGCATTATCAAATTGGACAAGAGCACAAGAATGGTAAGCACAAATCAAGTTTTTTAGAATTTACCAGTCAAGGTAGCTTTGTAGGTCAAAGAAATGAATCTTTCAAAGGAGGAACAATTGAAGATCAGTTTCCAAGAGACATGGAAACCTTTTTAGGCGGGGTGTATGTTGTAGGAGCAACAATCCATTTTAATGAATTTTATCTAGTTGTTTCATGAAAAGTTGAGTCTAGGTTGTTTTGAGTGTTTGAGTTCAAATAAGCTCTATTAAGACCATTTTTCTGTAATTGGAAAATTTGTGTCTTTTGGGTCTATATTGTAAAAGTGCAAATCATGTCAAAAAGTTGTCAATTTTGACAAAAGTTGTCAAGGAGGGTAAAATGTCATTATTTCTTGTGTGAGATCATTCTCTTAGGTTTAATAAGGTATAAATAGACCATTTCTATATTTTTAGGTGGTTAGGAGAGTCAAAATGCAAAATAATGCAAAAAAGAGGAAAATGTTGTCATCAAAAATTGCAAAAAATGCAACTTTGTGAACCCCAACTGTCATGGGGAGTTTGAAAGTTAGTTGAAGGTTTTTGATTTGGTTGGTTCTTGGTGGGAAATATTTAAAAATGTGAAATCCATCGATGTAAATGGTTGTTGGAGGATTGTGAAGGAAGAACAATAAGAATTTCCCCTATTTTTCATTAAATTTCTGTGTATTTTTGTCATTTCTAGGTCTGTACAGACCCGTACTACTACATCCTGCTTTGAAGTTGGTAGAAACTTGTGGAAGACTGTTGTATCTTTCATTTGAATCCATTTAGGAGGAATTTCATTAGATAAAATACATTTTATTGCTAAATTACAGAGTGCGATATGAATTTGCAGAATTAAGGGTTTGAAGTTCTCAATAGAAATTTGACTCATTCCTCCTATTGTAAACTTTGTGTCTCAGAGGAATGAGTCTTGTAAGTTAGGTTTAGATGCTAGGGTGTAGGTTTTGTGAATGGAGAAAGGATTAGTGGGGTTTGAGTTGTCCCTAAAGAATTTGAGTGGAAAAGAGCATGAAAATGGTGGTTTTGAACTAGGGTTTGATGAAATATTGATGATAAAGGCTAGTGAATAAAATTTTAAGCATATGCAGACATAATCAAAGGTGTTTGAAGTGGTGGAAGGGTTAGGGAAGGTTTATGATATAGTTTTTCAATAAACCCCCATGAGAATAGCTTAAAACAAGGGTTTCTTAATTAGGTGTTTGGGAAGGTGTGTCTTTGCAAATAATTGGTGAAATTGGTGGTTTTGTAGGTTAGTGAGTGCTTCCCAATTGAATTTTTGGGTTTTTGGGTTGTTATAAGGGTGGTTGCTTTGGAAGTTATGCCTATTTGACCATGTTGAACAACGTAGTTTGCTTGTTTTGAGAAGGTTAGTCCAAAGGAGTCTTATGAAGGTTTGATATATGTTGAAGAAGGCATAAATGGGTTCCTGAAATGGTGGTTGGTTGTAGAGTTTGTTAAGGAATTCTGAGAGTTAAGGTGGGGAAAATGGGTCTACAGACCTACTAGGGAGACTAGGTGAAAATTTGAAAACAAGCCTAGATTGAGTTTTAAGGGAAGAATAGTGGTTGGGATCCCTTTGTATTGTGAAATTAAATTTTTTTCCACTCTGGTTGTCATCACTTCCCAACTTCTTTTTCTTTGATAACTTTCTTTGTGCTTTGATTCAATTCTTTCTTTTGATGTTGGTCTCAATTCATGGATGGGGTGATGGGTGGATGAGGATTCGTGACATGGATACTTGTAGTATTGGCATTGATTTAATCATAAGGATTCTTTGTGCTACCTATGTTGACGTTTGATTGAGATAAAGTTTCCCCCAGTACTGTGGAAGTAGTACTTTCATGCTTTGATTCTACCTATTTTGAGATGTCTTGTTTAGCAAGCATTCTTTAATCACTTACCATTGTAGATGATATTTCAATTTACTACTCTACTGACTCTAGACTATCATGTTTGGTCAGACATGTTTCCTTGAGTGGATAATGTTGGATATCTTCATACATGATGTCCTCAATTTGAATTTGGGATATATTTGATCCCAATGTTGACAACTCAGTTTGATTGTAGGAATCAATAACCTACTCTTTTTGTGTAATAATTCCAGGAGTAAAGGAATCTTGTTCTGAATGAATATCATCTACGTTTCCATCCAAAGAAAGCATCTCATGGATAGATGGAGGAGTATGTGTTATATGGATTTTATCATCATTTGCAACATCTTGTATAGATTGGAGAGTGTCCTTTAGATCATTGTAGTATCTTGGAGATACAAATTCTTGATCTTGAATGATTTCAGAATTGCTTTCAACATGCTTTGGATCAAGTTCTTGACATGGGCCCATTCAAAGGATGGATTGCTTACAAAGGGTTCTTGGATATCATCATTAGGCATGAGAAGTGGCTCAATATCCTCTTGATCTTTAAGTGAATTTGGATCAAGTGTTGAGTTGACAATTTCTTCAATATCTATAACCATGAGGTCAAAGGATGTCAATATGTCTTGGAAAGGACCATTGATAGACTTTGGTGAAATATGTTGCTCATGCTTTGGAATAAATTCTTGAGATATGTCCTCTAAATCATTAGGTGATGTAGAGACATTTTCAACATGATCATTGGTTGATGGATCGTGGATTAAGTCAATAAGATCAAATAATTCTAAAACTCCTTGAAATAGATCATTGTTGGATATTATTGCTGAATTTTGATCATGATTGAAAAGTGACTCTTGATGCATGTTGATTTGATCATTGGATGAGGTAGAAATATCTTCAAATTGTTCATTGATGGCTAGATCTTGATCATTTTTTTCAACAATTGTGGTGGAGAGATTGTCACTACTATCACTAGTACTTGAATCTTGATCATTGTCATTGTTATCAATCAGATATGCACCCTTTGTCAGATTTGCAGAAAATTAGACTATCTGTTGAAACATGGATACTCTTTTCAGATGTGGGTGATCTATGCAAAAAGAGAATCTCCAGAGTGAGCTGGTTCTCCAAATGATGAATATTATTCTAAGTAATTTCTGCGAAAAGGGATAGAAGGATGACTAAAACTAAAACGTATGACTAACAGATGAATTTCAAGACTTGATAATGATTTAATGATGATTCTGATTTCTTCCTCACAAACAGCTTTCAAAAAAACACAATATCTCACAACCTCTCATGAACAATTAACACATAAATAATTTGCATGAAGACCTGATTTTAAATACAACATGCAACTTGTATTTTGAACTTTCTGCATCAATAATTACAGTCTTAGGACATAACAAGGACTTTGTGAATAGAAATCACAATATAACATCAAACTGAGACTACAAGTAGACACAGAATTGAGAAGTAGGAATGTTGTTTTTATTCAAATGAAGAAGTATGCCAAAATCTATATGAATTGAGTACAAAATGAGTTTACAAGATCCAAAATGTGTGAGCGCAAGAAACTGAAATCTCAACTGAGAGAAAGAAAAAACTAAGTTTTCTTCAAGATATAATCCTCTAGAAACCCTAATCCGAGCTCACAAGAAAAGCTCAAGGAAAAGGTACCAAACTGTCTCAAAAGTTTGCATAAAAGCAGAAAAAACACATTGTTTCCATGTTCATACTAAAAAACCTCTCAAAATAGACTAAATCTTCTTTAAAAGCAAATAAAGCACCTTATCCATCCAACAAACAACTCAAATCCGACCCAAGGAAAAATCTCAACCCCAATCTGCTAAAAATAGCAAAGAGATAAAACAATTTGCCTTATCTTTGCTTTACATAGTTGCAGATTTTCATAATCTCACAATTAGACCTATTTTTGCAACTAAAGATTTTTGAAAATATTTTGCAAAAACAACTACTTATCTCTCCAATACAAATCTTGATTTTCTTAAAAAAAATCATAAAAATATGACTATTTTAACACTGAATATTAATTGATTTCTAGAAAATCAATTAGAAAATAAACCTAAGGCCTAAATAAATATCTCTAAGGCATAACATAGACACTATATTAATTGTTCTTCCAGAAGCACTGATGGTAAGTTACCTTCCAACCATGTATTTCTTAAAACATAAAGCTTAAGAAATCTTTTTACTTATTTATAAATTCATGGCCATACTCAAGTCGCGCCATGTTTTCCTGACTATGAGCTCAAAACTAAAATTCTGTAAAAACTTCCATGCATTTTGATTATCATTTTTCTTTAGGTAATCTCTAACCTGATGGAACTTACATGGGTTTTCTTTTAACTACAAAATGATAGACCATTCAAGAACTAAAAGCTCTTCTCTAGGCCGCGGCCATGTGTATTTCTAAAAGGGCATACTGAAGCTTTCTGGGCTCAACCCAAGAAAGGAATTTCTTTCTTCTTTCAAATTTTGAATGAACCCCTATATGGGCACCATGTAAAATGAAGAAATCTGTATTCCAAAACAAACCCCAATATTGGTATTTTGAGAATTGAAAGAAACCATGTCTCTCTGTCTAGAGCTCGACCACCGTGATTTCTCCTACTTTTTGTTTATTATAAAAACCCTCACATGGGTATGTCAAAAAAATGGAATATCTTGACTTTAAATTTGAAACCCTAATGTGGTTTTTCAGAAAGTGAATAAAAATCGGTACATTTTGATTACTCATGAAAAAAACTGGGCTCGACCCATTATGTATTTCTACATTTTTTGTATCTACTTTAACTCCATCATATGGGTATTTGTTGTTTGTGAAGAAAATGTATTTCTAAATGTATTTTTAGTTATATTCCATCTCGTCCTTCTTTATGTAGAAAATTCCCATGTGGGTATATAATATTTTGAAGACAACACATTTCTTTTGTATCACTATTGAAAGCCCTCACACGGGTTCATGAGATTCTAGAAAAAATTGTCTTAGATTTGATTTTCACATAGCATCTTGTACTTTAAGTATACTGAACCTTCAGGTATCTTTTGTGTACATTTTCAATTTCCATTATAATGTTGCTCCTTCCTTGCACACATAAATCCTTTTAATTGAATTTGTAGATTAGTTGCTCTGATGCACTCACAGTCATGCTCTTCATGGATGCACTCCATCTAATGCAACATTTGCATTTACAGCCAACTGAAACTGACTGTTTGTTGGTCATTTGCCACACTTAATTGAACGATTGGCTACTGGTCACTGTATTGATCTTTGTAATCCTTCATTTCAATGGGAAACTGGGGCCCTCTTCTCTTGCCTTCATTATGTAAAGTTGATTAATGCACAGTTCCTTTCTCCAATGAAAATCTAAAACAATACCTTTGTTCTCTTTTATTGAATAGTGCTTCTTGTAATCAAGCATTATGTATGCCTATTCACTTATCAGAAATAAAACACTACTGTAGCTTCACAAAATATCATGAATATGATGAACAAAAATACTATGGCAGCAATGTTGAGATTTGCACTCAGTTGAATTAATGAACCAATTTAAACCAACTGTTCACCTATAGCTTTGAAGCAGTACCTACTTGATTGTTATGAGTGAATAGTAGGTTTGATGGTTTAATGAATGCATATTCTCTATTCTTTTAGTTGTATAACATTTCCTTTCTTGAAGAACATGATGATTGCAATCCCTTCTCAACCCACTTGTAATGAATAAGGGCAGCATGCCGAGCTCTACCCTTGTGGGAGCCCGTTTTTCTCCACATGCTTGGTCTTCAAATGATAATCAGCTTTGTGATTTTTCCTATACATACACAAATAAATAAATGATGTTAGCGTAAAACAATGACAATATATGATGATGTTGATGTATCTCTTCCAACTCATGTTTCTGCACTTTTCTTGATTGTTTCAGTGCATGATTAGTAGCATACTACATTATCGTTGATGGTTCATGTAGGTATATTCATAGTCGAAGCTTTAACATCCCTCTCTTCCTTCCTATAGGTCAATGGAGCTCGAAGAAGACAAATGGTGCACCACTTCTGCATCGGCCATCAATCAATAGGAAATGATGATTATGTTTATACTTACATGATTGTTCCTTTTATGCATCTTCCATAGTGTAGTGTGATGCTTATGATTAACTGTAACAGTTACATCCACAACTTGTGTGGATATTTTATTTCAATCTTATGCTTTTCATTTTGAATTTAAGAAAAATGCATCTCAATGCAAATTTGTACTATCATTTGAATTCTCACAATCAAATGAAATTCTGTAAATATGAATTACTTTATGAAATAAATGAAAGCAATCTTAAATGATTTATTATTGTATGCTCAATTATGTACTCCATTTGATTCTGAAACATTGAATAGCAACTTTTGAAATTTTGATTCCTCTTTTCAAAGCATAACTATCACTTGATAAATAATGATAAATAAGATGCAATCAACACTTAAGCATAACACAGAAATAACTGTAACTTCACTTAAGATATAACAGTATTTAACCCAGCTCCACCAATTGAGTTGTAGCGAAAAATTGGTAACATTATGGCGATTTCTGCTAAATGCTTTCCTGCTAAGCATAGATCAGTTGCCTTAAAACACTCCATTGGGCGTGGAGTCAAATTTTCCCCTTCATGAAACTCAGAGCTTGAACAGCAACACTCCAAACATCAGCAAAACAAAATGAAACAGAACTAAAAGCAAACTAACAGGCCCTGATGGCCAACAGAACATGCACAACAACGCTTAGGGAAAAGAAAACTACTGAAAGTAAATGTGTGAAACACACTTATTTGCAATGCTATTCCACTTATTTACAAGATAGAACTTATCTCAGAGGCAATGCTTGAGGTGGATCCCATTAACTGGGATAGACAACACCTCTCTAGTCAACTTAGAAAGTTGGAACGCATTGTGTTCCTTGCACTCCGTGATCACATAAGGCCCATCCCAAATTGCATCAATTTTGGAATGTTGTCCAGGTTTTCTTTTAAATTCATTCCATTTGAAAACTAGATCTCCAACAATGAACTCATGTGGTCTTGCCCTCTTATCAAAAGAGCTCTTCATCTAAGCTTGATGTATCTCCAGTTGTCTTAGAGCTTCTTTCCTAGTTTCCTCCAGCTCTACTAGCTGTGCAAATCTCATCTCAAGAGACTGTTCATTCAACAGTTCCAGTTCTTTAACATAACTTAAAGTTGGAAACTCAATGGAAATAGGTAACTTAGTTTCTTTACCATAAGTTAGAACAAAAGGAGAACAACCAATGGCTCTTTTAGGAGTTATTCTGTCTGCCCAAAGGGCTAATTTCAGCTTCTCATGCCATGTCCGTTGATTATCTTCAATAGTCTTCTTGATTATCAAAATCATATTCTTGTTTGTAGATTTCGCTTGACCATTGCCCTGCGGATAATAATTAGAAGACGTGTTCATATAAATATTATTTCTAACTGACCAATCAGAAATCCTCAAACCAATAAAATCCAAATCATTGTCAGAAATGATTGAATCTGGAACTCTAAATCTTGAAACTAGGTCTTGATAAAAGTTAATTACAGAAGTCTCATTTGCTTCTTTCAAAGCAACAACTTCGGTCCATTTGGTAAAATAATTTGTGGCAGTAAGTATCCACTTATGACTTGTGCTTGAAGGCAGATTGATAGGACCAATAAAATCTAAGCCCCACTTAGCAAAGGGTTGTTCCACCTGGATTAGATGCAGGGGTAGCACTGCAAGCCTCTGCTTTCCAGAAAATAAAGCACATTTCTCACATTTTCTTACCCAAGCAATAACATCTTTGAACAAATCTGGCCAATAATAACTAGCCTGCATAATTTTCAAGGTTGTTGTTCTTGCAGCAAAATGACCTCCTGAAGGTCCATCATGAAATTCTGCTAAAAGCATTTCAACTTGATCAAGCTGAATACATCTCAATAAAATACCTTGGAAATCTCTCCTATAAAGAATTCCATCAATAATTTCATAAGGAATGGCTTGTAATCTATAATACCTTATTTTTGCTCTATCTAAGCCTTTGGGGTACTCACCAGTTTGCAAATAATGCATCATTTGTTATAACCAAGTAGCAGGCAATGTTGGGACAACATCTGCAACATCATTATTTAGCATTGTATCCATATTTTCAGCTTCTTTTAAGTTGTCTTCATTTCTAGCAATCTATTCACACAAACCCTTGCCTCTAATGAGCTTGGTTGTACCTTTATATCAATGTCAAATTCCATTACTTTGGTAATCCAACCAGTATGCTTATCATTTATATCTTTGTTAAGTAGGAAATCCTTAACAGTTGAATGAGCTACTAGAAAATGGATCTTTCTATTGGACAACATATGCCTGAATGTTTTTAAACTTCTCACAACAGCAAAAACATGCTTCTCGACAAAAGAATACTTCACCTCATAATCATGTAATAGTTGGCTGAAAAATGCTATAGGCTACTCCAAGCCTTCATTGTTTTGTTGACATAACATAGCTGAAACTGTATCTACTCCTCCAAATGCATATAGGATGAAGTCCTTGTCAAAATTTGGATTAATGAGAGTAGGAGCAGCTGCAAGGGCTTCCTTAATCTACTCAAAGCTCCTCTTACCTTCCTTGGTCCAACTAAAAGGCATATTCTTTTTAAGCATAGAAGTGAGAGGTTGCAACAAAGCTACAATATTCGGTATGAACCTCCGCACAAAATTTATTCTTCCAAGAAAGCTTTGCAAGCCTTTCTTGTGAGCTGGTAACGGTAATTCAAGAATTGCAGAGACTCTTTCATGATCTATAGAAATACCTTGCTTTGAAACAATATGTTCGAGGAGTTTACCTTCATGTACAGAAAAAATACACTTCTTCGGATTGAGAGACACTTTGAACTCTCTGCATCTCTGAAAAATCTGCTCTAAATGATCAAGATGTTCATTAGCATTTCTAGAAAAAATAGTAATATCATCTAAACATACTAGAACGAACTTGTTCATAAGGCCATGAAAGGCCATATCCATCGCTCGCTGAAACATTGCTCCAACATTGGACAAGCCGAAAGGAATATTTTTGTAGGCCATCGTGGCCCACTTAGTTGTAAATGTTGTTTTTAACTGATCTTCTTGCTTAACCAGAATTTGGTTGTAACCTGAGTAACCATCTAGCAAAGAAAATCTATCAGAACAAGAAACTACTTGCAAAATTTTCTCCATGGAGGGGAGTGGGTAGTGGTATTTCAATGAAGCCTTATTTAAATCTCAAAAATCGACACATAATCTGATTTCCCCACTTTTCTTCCTAACTGGCACTAAATTTGACACCCAAGAGGTGTGTTTGATGGGAAAAATAATACCACTCTCAACTAATTTATTCAGTTCAACCTTCATAAGGTGTTCTATTTTGGGGTTAAGAGGTCTTTGTTTCTGTCTTACTAGTTTTGCACCAGGCTCTAATTCGATAGTATGCTGGGCTAGTTTTGGGTTAAAACCTCTCAAATCCTTGTACTCCCAAGCAAAAACATCGCTAAATTTCTGACATAACAGAATAAATTCTTGTTGTTCCTCTTTATTACATACCTTTCACAACTTGAGAAGCTTGCCTTTGAAGATTTCAATGGCTGCATAATGTTCTTCCTTAACAATTAGGCCACACTTGTCTTTCTGCACTTGGTCATCTGAATTGAACAAAAATTCCAAGGTCACCAATCCTTTTGGCAGCTTGTTGGTCTTCAACTACACAATCTGGTCATCATATTGATGCTGCCACTTTTGTTGGTTTCCATCTACAAACTCAACTTCAACAATCAAGAAATTTACAATTTGCTCATCGTTGTCAAAAACCTGCCAGCTCACATTATTGTTAGGCATGGAAGGTTTGACCACTATTTTTACATATTGATGTGCATCTACTTTATGAATTTCATTGGGAATGTCAAACTAGGCTCCTATGGTAGCGAGCCTATCAGCGTGCTTATTTTCATTTCTAGGAATCGAGACAATATTAAAAGCATCAAAATCTTCCATCAAATCCCATACACGATGCTTATATTTCTTAAGCAAATCATTCTTGGCAACATTTAAATTTCTGATCTGATTTACAATTAGTTCTGAATCACCCTAAACTTGCAAGCATTTAATACCTCTTTTGTGGGCCCATTCGAGGCCATGCACCAACGTTTCATACTCAACTATATTATTCGAATAGCTAAAAGCAAATCTACAGGTTGAAAAGTATTTATCTACCTCTGGTGATATCAACATAGCCCCACCTCTAGCACCAATACTGCTTCTCGAACCATCGAAATAAAGCTTCCAAAACTCATTTTCTATTTTTGCAGACTATTCCTCCTCTTTACAAAGATGAGGCATATCAAAATCAGGTTCTTGAATCATATAGACCCCTAATCCTATCTCATCTGTGTGCTGGAATGGATCAAGCTCGTGATCTTCGACTGTCCATTCATCTAGATTGATATTTTCTATATGGGTGTTGCAGTCTGAGGTCACGGTTTTCTCCTCTAATGCAGAGGTGGCATAGAGGTTAGCGTTTATAGGATTTGGTGAATATGGTTCAATATGGTCTTTGGTGAGAGGCTCAGACTTTATGGTCACTTTCGTACCATACCTTGTTCTAAAGAAGAGATGAGACCAATCTGAAGATAGGAACCCACCCAACTTGGCTGTAAAATCCCTTGAGAGACAAATGGCAAAGTGCGGTGGCAAGTCAATGACATGTATATCCTGATGAATAGCAAAACTCGGGGATGTGTGCAAAGTAAGAGCCAAATTTTTGATAATACCAGCAGTTTTAACAGTAGACCCATCTAATTGCACTACGCCTTTCTGGGGATTAGGCTCATAAACAAGACCTAACTTATCGGCTAAACTCTTAGGCATGACTAAACTATTGGCACCAGAATCAACCATACAATTATGAACAATTTTATTGCCAATAATCAGACTTAAGTAAAATGGGGGAGGCTTTACCTCTTTAATTTTCTACTCGTTCTTATCCTCTAGATCATTAGCAAGCACGAATTTAGCAACCCCTTGATCAGTATCATCAGAAATAGACAGCTCAGTTAAAGCATTTTGCAGCAAATTTTTTTGGCCTGGGATGTGCAAAGCATCTAATATCGACAAACTGGTAGTAGCCTTTCTGAGGTGCTCAACAATATTAAATGGTGTAGAATTTACCTTCTGCTTGTTTTTTGTGACAACATCATTTTGCCTCTGTGAAGGCTGTGAATGCATCTTAGACTGCTCCTTGCTAGATATCTCTTGGCCTCTTTGCATAATCTGTACTTTAGGTTGTGTTGCAATGTTAACATTTGATGAAATGGGCTGCTTACTATTTGTGGGCTGCTGCTATGAATTTCCAACTTGCTGTACTAGATCCATGGCTCTCTTTTTGATCTGGTATTAGCTGAAATAAGAGAATTTTTCTGATCTTGACCATTCACACCATAGAATTCAGAGCTCTACCAGTTCAGCAAGGCAACTTCCACGTTATCTCATTGTTCTTGATTATGATCTGCAACATTTTTTGAACCAGCATAGCTGTTTTAGACCATTAAAGCCTGATTTCTCATTACATTAGCGCACACTGATTGGTTATGGGGCTAATTAAATGGATAACACCAATCACAATCCTGGGCAACATTATTTTGGGGCACAAGTGCCTTTGATGAACTGACTGCGTTTGGATTGTATGGTTGGAATGGCCTAGGGTTAAAATTCCTTCTTTGGGCTTGGTAATCATTCTGAAAGGCAGGCCTATTAGGCTGGCTCTGCTAATAAGTGGATTTATAAGGCTTATGTTTATGACCTACTTGCTTCTTAATTCTCACAAGATCATTCCCAAAGGTCTTGAGTATACTTTTAATCTTTTGAAATTCTTGGTTCGAGGCTGGAGCAACAACTTCTTAGGTTGCATTATGATTTCCTATTGCTGGAACAGGCAGGATAGCAACTAAGGGAGGTACAATAGTAGGGATAGGTGGCTGTATTTATGGAAACAAGGGCATAGGAGGTCTAGGGGTTATGTCTCTAGCTTGGATGAGACAGTTCTCAACTCTAATGGCTATGTCATAAGCGTTAGGGAGTGTATGCCCACCCATAGACTGAGTCATGACTGAAATCTTACTATTCAAAGCTTTTAAGTAAAAAAGAAAAGCATGTGCTGGTAAAGTTTTTACCATTGTAGGAATCCTGTCCCAGGTTCTCTAAAATCAGTAGTTGAAATCAACCAAGTGCTCGTGTGGCACCCTCTGAATGGTGCTCAATTTCTCTAACAGAGACAAATTATTAGATTTATAAAAAAAAATTGATATAAACCATTACCTAATGCATCCCATGTCGTGATTGAGTTGTGTTGATGGTGTTTTTATGCACCTTTCAACACAGGTAATGCGTAGGTGCATTACCTCTCTTGAAAGACAATCTTCCACAATTGGATTACAGAACACTATCCCAAGGTCTCTCGGATGTCAGGTCATGACAGTGCTTAGATACCCCAATAGTTTGATGTGATTTGCTAGAATCATAAGGCGGTCTTACACAAGAAATACAAAGCATGGATACAGAGCGTGGAAGTTTAATCTTGAAATGGAGTTCATAGGATAGAAAGCTGTCATGCATTGGCTGTAGGTTCAAACAACAGTCTTGGACTCCATTTTGTGGTTGGATTTGGCTTTACAATGTGCAATGAACCTTAGCATAGGTCAGTCATTAAAAAAAAGAAAAGAAGGAAAGGAAGAGGGAGAGTTCCTAAGTCTGCAACTAACTGTGAATAGTGACAATGGCATTCCTGCAATGGACAATTTCTTAAAACAATATCCCACTTAACCAAGGATTTCACAGTATCATAGAAATTGTGCTATCTTCTAAGGTCTGCGGATACTTTATCCTTCATCCACCACATACATGCATGAATCAAAGATAAATGTTTGGAGCAGCTTTGAAATCAAGTCCAGGCTAACTTTGCACAGCTATCTACCATCAACAAATAGCAAAAAGTATGGACAAAGAAATCATCAACATGGCAGGAATTTTCATAATCACCCAACAACATTCCTAAAATCTATCCAAAGAAAAAAGACAGCTAATTAGAACATCAGTAAAACCTAAGTCAAACATCTAATATTGGAGACTGAATCAAGTAACATGAGAGAAACCAAGAAAATACACCAAGCCAATGTCTTTTCCTTATAAATTTCTGTAGCATGCTTTTATAACAACTCAACTCTCTCTTTGCAAATGAGAGGGGAGCCCTATTTATAGTTTTCCAAAAGTCAAATGAATGGCCAAGATTCATTCTTATTGTGTGGCCAAGATTCATTACAAAATAGGGTTTCACCTACCCCCCAATATCTCACAATTTAAAATTACATTTTGTCTTTTCCTTATTTTGTCTTCTTGCTGATGGCACTGTAGCTCTTTCGTCATTTAGCAGATTGTTGTTTTGTTGTAGCTAATCTTCAGGAAGTTCTTCATCTTTGGCTGGGCTGTCCTCCTATTCCTCGGAAGCTGTGTATTCTATGTATTTGAGGATGACTTCCTGGAGCTTGTCTATTTCGAGGACTTCACATCGCAGCGCTTGGTAGCTCCACTCTTTAGCATTATCCTCCAGCCTTTTCCAATCCTCATTATACTTTGAGCCTTGGTCTCTGAACAGCTCTGATTGGTCGAAGGAGCAGGCAACAAAACTTAGGAATTCCGTTGTGATATCTTCAGCCATCTCGTCCTTCATCTTCTCTTGGAAGTAGGGTTTTATCTTCTCCGGATCCATTTGCACAGTGGACATATCATAATCTATCATCAGCTTAAGATATCAGGCACATTCCGCCTGGATTTCCTTGATCCACTCAATATCAGAATCCACCCTGCTCAAGATTTGCTCCAACCTCTCCTTCCGGTTGTCGAAGTCTATGCGCCATACATCCATTAGCTAGTGATCTTCTTTCTTAAATGCGAGCTTCTTCTCCCACGTGGCTTCAGGCAATTGAAGGATAGCTTTGATCCTTGGGAAGGTGGAGTTGTAGGTCATGGGGAAGTTAGTGCAGAGTTTCTTTGTGCTCTCCAGATATTGCATTAGGTCCAAGAACTTGTTGGCTATTCGTACAGCCCGGCTAATTCCCATGTTTCCGACGTATAAGACTTGTCAGAACTAGTCCTCTGTGGTCTTCTCTAAGTTTTTTCTTCTTTCCATCTTGTCGATCTGTTCCTTGGAAAGCAGCTGAGGTGCGACCGTGGACGTAGTAGGCAGGTCATCCACTAAAGACCATTGCTAAATGTAATCTGTTAGGGTTGCAACCTGCGCCTTGAGCTCATCCTTTGAGATTTTATCATGCTTTATCAGGTGCACCACTGTGGCCACCGAATCCTCAAGGTGCTTGACCTTCTGCTCTCTGGTTGCGGTTCCCAAGTCAATGGTAGAGATGTTATAGCTTACCCCAGCTTGGCCCATGGTGGGCATTGCGATTTGTGCCGCTTGGGAGCCGGAAGCATCCATGGTTATTTTGAATCGGACCTTGGGCTTCTTCTCCTTCTTCATTGTGATTTGGGCTCGAGCCAAGATGGCCTCCAACCTCGCCCTTGGGTCCTTCAGCATAGGGGTCGTTCTTTCAAGTTGCTTCTCCAACCATTCGGGCACAACAGACTTCCCCTTGGGTGAATCACGGCTACCCTTTCCATTCTCAGTCAAGGGCAAGATTTCCACTTCTTTTTCCTTTTGGGACTCCCCTTTCTCTTTGGCAACATTCTCCTCCTCTTCGTCGGAGTCATGGACAAATACGAGGCGTTTGACAGGCAGCCTGGTGGATAGTTGTTGGATGGGAATATCTTCTTTTGCTGCTTCTTCTTTCTTCTCCTCAGTACCCTTAGCCTCGGGGCTTTTGACAACATGAGCCTCAGCCTCGGTTAAATCATTTATTTGTTGCTCTTCTCGTGGCTGCCCTTCTGCCTCTATCCCAACGTCCTTCAGCTGTTGTGCCATTTCTTCTTCAAGGTCATCATCAAATGTCTGAATGATTACCTTAGCGTCAGAGCCATCCTCCTCATCCCCACTCTCGGAAGAGCCCGTCTCCTCCTCCTCATAAACCACCCTGTCGATGGTTTGGTGTTCGTACTTTGGGTGCTCATGATATTCATTAGCCTCGTCCTCGACAAACTTTGAGGCCTCCTGCTCTCATTTCTCCAACTCCTTTGAAATTAGCATTATAGCTGGTGGCCTTGTCAGTGGTTGTGAAGGTTGAGCAGTTGCAAGGACTTGGGAGAGGGCTGCTTGGAGAGTTGGATCCATCAAGATCTGGGAGAGCTCAGGGGGAAGGTTTTGCATGTGTCTTGTAAGAGCCTCGGGCATAGCGGAAGTGGGAAGAGGCGCTATTATTGTTGCCAAAGGGAGCGATGTGATTGGCGACATGGCAGCAGAAGAAGGGGGAGTGGTCATGCCAGAAGAGGAGTCAATGACTATTACTGATTCGGCTAGAGGCGAAGGGGCAAGATGGACAGAAATGTCCACTGCCGGCGGGGACGCAATGACTATGGCCAGGGAGGCGGGTGGTGCAACAAGAGGGGCAGGGAGAGCCAATGGAGGCTACAATTCTTCCACACCTTCTGCCTGTTTAAGCCTTTTGGGGGATGAGCTTCCTGCTTCTTTCTTTGTAGAGGCCCTGGGGTCTAGAGACTGCGCGGTTTCTATTTCTTTTCTTTTCTTGAGTCTAGTTACGGGAGGAGACTTGGAGGTCCCGCCAGTTGACGCGGTGGCAGCAACATCCTCTATGGCGCTCAACTCGCTTTTGAGCCCTTCATAAGTTAAGACCACCCTCTATCGCTTTAAATGAGCCACCTATCCATTGATCCACTTCTTGGTACGAGTTAAGATCGACTGGGTTATGGTGTCCAGGTCATTGACCTCCTATTCATCCCAGTTGATTGAGGGTATTGGAAAGTTGGCAATCGTAGGGTACCTTGGATGCATGATTGTGGACTCATCCTCCTCGACTTGGTCCAGCACCGGAAATGGCTGCACCCTTCTCAGGAACTACACAGTCATGCGCATGTAGTGCCTTGCGTGCACTTCTTTGTCATCTTGGCAATCGGCCCAGAAATCCTCAATATGATGGAGATGGGCATATGCCGACCCCAGCGCTTTCCTGACGTGGCCATGTGGGTCCATCCGTGGGTGAGCAGTGTGTAAGTAGAAGTGGTAATCCTTCAGTTCCTTCTCAGAGTTACCAGCACACTGGGAGGTCTGCAATCGGTACATGCCTTGGCCGAGGGTCATGGGGTAGGAGATCCCCACTATATGCTTGTTGCTTAAAATTTCCTGCGGGTGTTGAAGTTGCTGAGAGAGCTCCAAGAGGATGATTCTGTCGTTGGGGTATCGGGGCAGCCTATTTGGCCTTTCAATGAAGCCCTGGGCCTGGATATATGTGAAATTTGGGTATTGGATATAGAGGAAGGCGTATTGCTTCAAAAGCGCTCTGGCACTGTGGGACACCCTCCTCTCGAAGTCTCCGGCAATCAACCTGATGATATGGCCAATGAAGGCATCATTAACCCTGCAGTAGTCTCTTTTGAAATTCTGGTACTAGAGCTGCGAATACTTATCAAATGGTTTGAGTCCTCGCTTCTGCCCCTGATCGGGTGCCACAGACAACCCGCTGTACTGTCTTTGATCTGCCAGGGAATATACAAGGTAGGAGGTCATATAGAATTTGGAACTCTTTTTTACATTAACAAAATGCTCATGGAAGCAGTTGCTTATGATTCCTCCCCAATAGAATGAAACCTTTGTTGTGACGTCCTTGTTTCCACGCAGGATCTGCTCAATGAAATAGGGCATCCATTCCTAGAAGTAGGCGGCCGTTGGAAGACCCATAACCCTGCTCAACATGGTTACTAGGTCATGGTAATCCTCATGGAAATCGCTATGGAAAAGCTCTTGAGGAACTTTCGCAGCGTTGCCTCGTATTTCCTTAAGCCAATGTAAGTTTATCGATTTCTTGCGTCCAGTCGGATTATCGTCCCACGCCGCCTGGCATTCCTCTAAGGTAGGGACCTCCATCTATTGGAATGTGGGAATGTGGAAGGTCTTGGTGATCCCCTCTGGCGACATGTCTGCGAGAATGTTGCCCTCCTTATCGACAATTGTTCTGGTATCGGTTTGGTACGCTTCTCGGTAAGCCATGACCAATTTGGGCGCCACGAGAGATGGAGGGAAACCGGCAGCCTTAGCTATTCCACTCTGCCTTAGCAATCTGACATTCTTTGTTGTCGGGTTGACCCTGAATCTCTGTGTGAATTCATCGATATCCACCTGGCCAATGTTGGTGTCTGTAATTTCCTTCCAGTCTGTAGTAACCTTTGAGTGGAGCGGCTCGCCCTGGAATTAGTACTTCATCTGATGTTTGTCTTCTTTCCCTCGAGGGGTCCTTCTTGACTTCTTCCCCTTGTCCCCTTCGGCGGATGCCCCTGAAGTTCCTGCACTCAATTCCATATATTCTGCAAGCAAGGGTGAAGTTAGAAAAATGGGTCACAAAAGCATTCATGTTAGTCCATATCTCGAAAACAATATTCATTTCAAATAATCAACTAAGCATATCATGAACTTTCATCTCAAGATGTTAATGATTTTTTATTTAGGGCATTTGGACAATTCGGGCCCGGAGGGTCGGACTTCCCTGGTAGGAATGCTGTCTGGAAGGGAAAACACGGAAGAAGGCCTCCGGAAACTTTCCTTGGTCACATTTCAATATTTCAAGAGGTTTATGATGAAGAGGACCAAAAATTAGCATCTGGGTTAAAGTTAGATTCTCGATTTGGGTTCGTTTGGATCGATTTAAAGGAGTTCAAAAGTCTCAAGCCGGAAAGCTGTCGAGAGATAGTAGTTTGTAGCGGCAGATAGCAGACGAAAATCTGGAGATGGAGTTCCGGGGTTCTGGGCCCGAAGGGTCAAAAGGCGGTCGATGTTAATTCATTTCATTTTCAAAGGTTCGGGCCGCCGACACCGGGATGGCGAGCGAACTTCGCCATTTGGGATGGAAATCATCGGACGGAAGTCCGGGAGGGGACGTCCAGCGGAAAGGGCCCGGCAGCAAGATTTCGATTTGAGTTCAACGACAATGGGTAGGGCGGAGCCCAGAGTTCGGGACGGCAGGAGGGACTTTCTGTTTGGAACGGTGGTCGAGGACGGGAATCCCTGGACACGGAGCTCGGTGAGCAGAAGGTCGTTTAAGAGTTAGCTAGCATCCCACGACAGACAACGATTCGGGCCTCGGAGGTCGGACGGACGTCCGGACAGCGAGGAGCAAGACCGGGCCTAGGAGAGGGCTCCACCGTTGAACCTTGTTTACGCCTCGGCAGCGGATGGAAAGGCAGAACTCGGAGGCCGGAGGGACCGAGAGACATCACCATGGGGAACGGCAGAAATAGAGGTGTGGAGACCCGGCACCAGAAGCCCGGAGGGCCGAAGGACAGAGCTCCGTCAATGCGAAGAGCAAGCCAACAGCAGGGAAGCAGGCGGGATCTAGAGCATGGACGGTACCAAGGAGTTCGCCGCGAGATTGGCGGAAAACAAAGTAAGGACACTCAACAACCGGAGCCCGGGGACCAAAAGGATGCCGCGAGATAAATCACCAAAACACAAAAGCAAACGGGAAGGTGGAGCCCGGCGACCGGGACGCCGGACGAGTTTTGCCATGGTGGACTGCAAAATAGCCGGGGAACCCCCGATTCGGAACCCTGGGGTCCCGGGCCCGAGAGACCCACAAGACGTGTTGAGTTTTGATGTTTTGGCGAGGAGATGGTCAGGATCCGGCAGGCGGGAGGAAGGTGGGAGTTTGCAGTTTCAAATGGCGACAGTCGAGTGGAACTCCAGACGGAGAAGTCCGATGACACGGGCCCGGAGAGCAGCGTCGCCTTCGGCAGGTGTTCAAAGTTTATATTTGGAAGGCGAAGGCGGGTCTCGGGCCCGAGGCAAACATTTTCCCTACACGAAGAACAGTCGCAGTAGGGAGAAACTCCGGATCGGCGAGGACATCCTAGAGGTTTTCTCAATTTTCTATCATGTGGGTTTGGTGTGCAATTTGATGTTCTATCATTTTATGCCCTCCTAATAATTCTTCATTTAATTAAATCCCTCGAAATCATGAAGCAAAGCTCGGGACGGGCAAACGGATGGCCTACCTCAAACGTAATATGTGGGGAGACATGGGATCCACCTACGGTCGACAGAATGATGCTGAGGGCGATAATCATGATGATGCCGAAGATGGTGGGCTCCAGATGATAGTTTGTCCAATTTTCTACAATCCTACAAGATGAAAATGACCGACTGAAGTGGGTATTTTATACCCCTAACCACCATGAATGTGTGCATTTATTGCAGGTACGGTCGGCAAAAGGTTGGTGGATTCAAAAAGGTCAGCGACGGTGGCGGGAACACCGGGGTCCGGCGACTAGGGAGGCGCGAGACAGTGGTTGTTTGAAGTTTTCAGCCAGTCGAACGGGGATGGCGAGAAGCGGTTCGGGGCTTGGAAGGCGGGAAGCCTCCAGAGATCCACCGTCAAGGACGGCGAAACCGGACACAAAATTCCAGATGGTCAGGCCCGGAACGCCTGACGGTAGTCAGGGACCTTTAAAGAGTTTGGTCGGCAGAGATGGCAGTGAGACCCGGGGGGTGGGACGCCACTCAAAGTTTGCCACCTCGAACGGTGAAACAAGGTCGAAACCCTGGAAGAGGAACTCTGGGGTTCGGGGCCCGGAGGGCGGGACGCTACTCAAAAAATTTGGACAAGTTTTGTAGACGAAGGACAGGGATTCGGACCTCGAGGTCTGGAAGGACGCGGAGTGGACGCCGCCAGGAACAGCAGTTCCAGTGCGGAAACCCTAAAAGAGAATTTCGAATGGCCGGGCCTAGCAGGGCCCGGGGCCGTTGGCAGGACCAAACTGCTAGAGGGACTCCGCGAGGCACTGAAACACAGCAAAATGAAAAGGGGAAGGCATGGTCAATTTATGATGGGACTTTGAAGCAACATCGACCATCCGAGACATCAAAAAGGGAGGCACGCAAAATGAGGCAATGACAAAAATGACCCAACATTGCGAAAGAAAGAGGGTCCCCATTCCGAACGGGGCGTATGTGCTAAGGGCACAACAAATGGCGACTCCGCTGGGGAACGCTCCTGAGCGTTCTAGGGATAAATATTCATTCAGGACCCAGAATCTCTAGTTTCTCAGACCCGAAGTGGCTTCCAAAGATGAATCTGGGAGGATGAGATCCTTAATTGGGTCAGCTTACAGGACATCTCAGAAGTGTGTGTGTAGTGAGTTCATTCATTTCCTCGGGATAGTGACCAGAGTTACCAATTCAACCGAGCGAGCTACATAAATTGTCTAACACCAAAAGTAACCTGGACATTGCCCCGCTGCCAGTCAGGCATCCATAGCCCCGATGGGGTTGTCGCTGCAACCTCACGGATATTGCTCTACTGCCGGCCGGGCATCCATAGCCCCGGTAGAGTTATTCTAACACCCATACGGTCATTTATTTCCTTTTTTTAGAATTCTTTTTTTCTCTTTTGCTTTCATATTTCACTTCTCTTTCATTATTTAGGTCAACCGGGTAAGCATTGAAGCCTACAATGGGTTTGAGACTGCAGTGGTCACTGGAGCAGACTTGAGATTTTTCACTTGCTGGGGTGTCATAACAACCATGGTACGGTCCTTTAGAAATTATTATTATGTGCTTTGTGCGAGATCCGAGATGTGTGTAAGAAGATCTAGCTAAGGGTCAAGTTCTAAGCAGAATTCAAGCAAGGAAATCATTCACGGGCAGCTTTTAAAGACCGATAATTGAAAGTGAATGTTTAGCCAAAGAACACAAAGAACGGACAGTAAAGTGAACCGTTTGTCAAGCAAGCACGACCACCGCAAAGAAGCGGGAAACAACTTTCGAAACAAAACTGTCGGGAGGGAGAAAACAAAAGAGCGACGCAAATAGAATGCAAGCAAGCCAGAAAACAAACTACCCTAACCTATGTACAAGTATTTACAACGAAGAGCTCGAAGGAGCTCAAGCCTGGAAGTAATGCTTCAGGTGCTGCCCGTTGACTGGCAATGAGACGCTCTCACCAGTTAAGGTTTTTAAGCAGAAGGCATTATCTCCCAAAATTTCAGCTATTTGAAAGGGGCCAAGCCAGAGCTTATTGAATTTGTTGTGTCCCCCTTTCTTTTCATGGGTCTTGTCCCAATATAGGACTAAATCTGCAATTCTAAAGGCCTTGATCTTGGCTCGGCGGTCGAACCATCTCTTAACTACGCCCTAATGTTTGGCAAAATTTTCTATTGCACGGTTTCAGACTTCCTCTAAATGCAAGAGCTCAGCTAGCCGAGCTTCTCTACGATCTCCTCCCTCATAAAAATCGTTGATGAATTGAAGCATAGGAATCTTCAGATGGATGGGGAATATAGGCTCTAGGCCATAGACAAGATGGAATGGGGAATCACCGAGGGCAACCTTGTGGCGAGTGCGATTAGCCCAAAGGGCGAAACGGAGTTGGGTATGCCAGTCCTTAGGATTCCTATCTAGCAGCTTCTTGATCACAGTAATCAGGTTTTTATTTGTAGACTCGGCAAGGCCATTGCCCTGAAGGTAGTAATTAGATGAGAATTTAAGGGCAATCCCATAGTCAAATGCCCAACTAGAAAATTTTAGTGAAGCAAATGCAGGTCCATTATTACATACCAAAGCATAAGGACAACCAAAGCGATTCAAAATGAAACTTTCCAGGAAATTAGTAACTACCTCATTTGTGCATTGCTTACATACTATTGCTTTTGTCCATCTAGTACAGTAATCAGTAGCGGTAAGAATGTACCTGTGTCTCGCAGACGATGGAGGGCTTATCGAACTGATGAAGTCGAGACCCCATTGCGCAAACAGCCTTACCTCCAGCACATGCTGCAGTGAGACAACAACATTCTTCTCCTTGGTGGCAGCGGTCTGGCACGTGTGACATGAACGAACATGGCAATGGGCATCCTTGAAGATGGTTGGCCAATAATACCCTGTTCTCAATATTTGATGTGCTGTGGAAGAACCAGAACCATGGCCTGTACCAAATTTGTTGTGGAACTCTTTCAAGACTCGATCTGCTTCTTCCTTGCCAAGGCATCTCAAGTAAATGCCTTCATGATTCCTTTTGTAGAGAATGGAACCTTGCAGCATGTAGCCATTGCTTTTCAATCTCAATACCCGCTTTTGGACTCTTTGCAGGTGCGACAGACACTTATGGTTCAGCAAATAGTAGACGACATTCTGGTACCACTCTTCCAGGGAGACATCTTCAAGCTGGTATTGCTGCACAGTGAGTTCAGGTCTAGCTTCTGCTGCTGTTTCAGCAATTGCGCAGGTGAGTGCCTGCCCTCTCACTAGTTTCGTTGGTTGGATCTCTATGTCATACTCTTGGAGCAGGGTGACCCATTTAGCTCTTCGTTCGCCCAATTCATTTTGTATGAGCAGTGTTTTTACTGCTAGGTCGGGGACAATGGCAAACACCTTATTACGTAGAATGTAGTGTCTAAATTTCTTCACTCCTCTGACGAGAGCATACGCCTGCTTTTCAATGTTGTGATATCACAATTCAGCATCCTTGAGGGGAGTACTCATAAAGGCGATCGGATGCTCGTTTCTTTCATCGTCCTTCTGGGTCAACATGCTAGCACATGAATGCTCTGAAGCAAACGAGTAGATGTAGAAAGGCTTTAGATAGTCTGGGCTAACTAACATAGGTGCCTCAGCGATGACCCGTTTTATTTCTATGAAGGATTGTTTGGCATCGGGTGTCCATTCAACTTTGGCGTCTTATTTGAGCATGGCATTAAGAGGTTTAACAATCTCCGCAAAACCTGTGATGAATTTTTGGACGAAGTTGATCTTTCCAAAGAAAGATTTTAATTCTTTCTTGTTTCTTGGGGGCAGGATTTTGAGTAAGGACTCGATACGCTCAGGATCTATGGAGATTCTCTACTCTGAAATGATATGCCCGAGCAATCTGCCTTCAGTTACTCCGAAAATGCACTTTTTGGGGTTGAGAGAAACCCCAAACTCCCTGCACCTTTGAAATACCTTGCATAAATTGGAGACGTGATCGCCCCGCCTTTTAGAGAATACGGTCAAATCATCCATGTAGATGATTATGCACTTGCCAATTAGGTCCTTGAAGGCGATATCCATGGCGCATTGGAACGTGGTGCTGGCGTTGATGAGACCAAACAACATTCTTCTGTATGCGAATGTTCCCCATTTAGTGGTGAACGCCGTTTTGTTACGATCCTCATACTGCACCATTACCTGGTTATATCCGGAGTATCCATCAAGGAAAGACATCATCTGGGAGCCGTTGACGATCTGCAACACCTCATCCAATGAAGGTATTGGATAGTTGTCTTTCTCTGAGGCACAGTTCAGATTGCGAAAATCCACACACAATCTAATCTCTCCATTCTTTTTTCTGACCGGGACCAAATTGGCCACCCACGTGGAGTGCCTGACTAGAAAAATGATTCTTGCTGAGAGCAACTTTTGCACCTCCTTGTAAACGACAGCTTCCAGTAAGGCATTGATGGGACGTTGCTGCTGGCGGAATGGCCTCACTTCGGTCTTAAGAGGGATGGTGTGTGTGATGACAGAAGTGTCATAAGTTCTCAAATCTTCATAGCTCCATGCCACCACATCATGGTACCTTCGCAACGCATCTATGATCCCCTTCTTTTCCTCTGGCGTGCACACCTTGCCGATAAAAACATTCCTGATCTCCTCGGCTGTCCCAAGGTTGTGAGTATTGCACTGGTTGCTTATGGCCTCCTTTTTCGTTTGCTGATCCTGATTTCTGATCTGGTCCAAGTTGAATATGCGTTTCAACTGAACCATGCCTCTGGGGATTGTGTTGGTTTTTAGGTTAATAACCCCCTCTATGTCCAGTTCGGCTTCCTGTGGATTAGCTTCATCAATTATTTGAGCTGTGAAGACATCGAAACTTGTGATGAATTGAAGGATATGTTTGTCGTCATTGAAGACTTGTAGGTGGGTAACATTATCTGGGACCGATGGTGTGGATGCTAGCTCAACAGTGAATTTCTTGAGCCCAGACAAAGAGAGGGGTTGTAAAGTGCTGGCGGCTTGAGCCAAGGCATCAGCTGTTCGATTCTGAGCACGAGAGATCAATTGTATATTGAATGCATCTAAGCCCTCCAAGAGATCCCAAACCCTATGCTATAGTTCGTAAGTCTTCGATCATAACAGGAATACAACTTCCTGACCTGTTTAACCATGAGTTCGAAATCCCCGAAAACTTGCAGCATTTTTACATTTTTCTTCAAGGCCATGAGAAGGCCAAGGACTAAGGCCTCATATTTCGCTACGTTGTTGGTGCAATAGAACTGCAATCTATGGGCAGCAAGAAATGTCTTACCTATTGGACTGATGAGTTCGAACCCAGCTCCAGCTCCTTGCCTAGACTTTGATCCATCAAATCGGAGCGTCCAACACACAGAGGATTCTTTTTCTTCGAGTCCGATTAGGCTTCTGTTCCCTTTCAGCTGGGAGGCTGGCCCTGTGATCTTAGGGGAATTCTCTGGTTCAATGTATTGATCAATAGGTGGTTCTACTGGCGCCTCCTTTGACGTTTCTGTCTGAGGAGCAGCTGATTTTCTAACATGCACCACTACTACTTGACACAAGCAACAATCAAACTCAGAGTGTGAAACATTGTGAACTCTGCACCAGTTCGGCAACAAGAGATCCTGTAAATTCATTCGGGCCCCTAGGCTGAGCTGATCCCTTGCGCATTTTTTCATGAATTCTTGGAAACCACTGAGTAGTCCCTAATCATCGCCCTTATCAGACTCATCATCGGCTTCTATCAACACTTCTATGTCTAGGGGCATTCGTGCAGAGCCGGTCGAAGGACTACACAACACCAGCAACACTTCATCCACACATTCTTTCTAAAACTTGACCTCATTTTGGTGGGCGAAAGGGCTGTAATTCCCCAGGTCAGTCTCGGTGAACAACACCTCATTGAGATTATTGTACTTCATAATCATGTACTTCATACGGGGTTCACGGTCGATACAAATTTGATTTGGCAGCCCCTTCCATGGTAGCCACATGTGAGAAAGGTCTGTGGCGGTATATCCATTTAGTCCCTTAGTGAATTCCCTTCCCAAGATGATTCTATATGCATCGGGAATGTCAGCCACTTAAATTTCAATGACCTGTTGTATCCGCGGGTCTATAGCAATCTGCATCGGGATATGGTTTATTTCACCCATGATGTTGATCTTTGTTTTGTCCAGCTGGGTCACCTTCCTCTTTGAAGGCGTGGGGGTGATGCCAAGAGCCTTGCAAACAGCCAAGGGCATGACATTGGCAGACGCCCCTGAATCGAGCAGGCAGTTATGCAGGTTCTTCCCAAAGACCCTAATAATGGTCAGGAAATGGGGAGTTTCTGGTCTCCCCTGGAAGATGCTCGTAGGCATATCCATGTGAGCTATCTGACCTTTGTTTTTATCATTGTCCATATCTCTGGTTTTCCTAAATAGCCGGTCCTTGGAAAGCTGTCTGTTAGCCCTTTCCGGCTCCTTTTCAATTTGTTTACTTGCTAACTGATTCACGGGAACATCTTTTTTTTTGTCGGTATTATCCTGTATCTCCTGTTCTTTCCTAGGCTCTTCAAAGGTAACTTTTTTGGCTGACATTTCTTGTGTTGTACTAGAAGATAGAGTCCCATTAAGAACCCTAAAGAAGGCATGCCTTACAGCAGGGACTTTGAGTAATTCGAAGGCTGATAAGCTAATTTTTACCTTCTTGAACTTTTCTGCCACATATTCACCCATTTGTTTAATTTCCAAACTAAAAGCTTAGCCTATAGCAGAACTGGGAAGTTGGACCTTCGTTTGACTAGACGGATTTTGAGGTTGACCCTGAGGCTGATTTTGTGACTGGTTCTGAGATCCGTTTTTGTTGAGGTATTAGGCAGGTATGTGAGGAAGCCCAGGGTTATTGCTGGCATTTGGATCAGGCGGGGTAGCGAAATTGTTTGGTGGGGTAGAAGTTGTAAAAGGTCCACCCGCCTGTCTATTCCTAAGGAAGTAGGGAGTCGACCTTTAATGGAACATATGGACCTCATCTACAAATGGCTCTTCTTCATCTACCGGACCATTATCTACTAAATCAAAGAGCTGAGAAAAGGTTTGTTCATTACTTACCTCTTGCGCTTCCTCATCCTCAATAGGAGTAGACTCGACTTCGGGCTTCTTGCGGTCACATCGTGGGAACGACGCTTGATTAACCACGAGACATGAGGAATCATATGGCTCAGATGGGACGGTGTCCCTGCAGCCAGCATTGTCTACTGCATTCTGCACCTCCACCTAGAAGATTTTAGCAGCTGTCTGGAACTCGGGGCAATCCAACTCGGAATGTCTGCTAGTTTTGTGAATTCGACACCATCCGAACAAGGCTGCCTTGGCAAGGTATACCCCGCTGGTCATTTTTTCATTGCTTGTCGATTGATTCTGCCTTTGAGAAGGTCTCCTTTCTGTATTTTGATTGGCGTTTTTCCCCCTATCATAATTCTATCCGGAGGAAGTGCTTACTTCTCGATTATCCCTATTGTCCCTATTGTCTCGGTTGTCCCGGTTAAGGTTGGCCTGAAAATTACGCTGGGAGGCCTATAACTGGTTATTCTGATTCTTTAGGTGTGTCATTTCCGTGGACATTTTCTTTATCATCTCAGTCAGCTCCTCTAACTTGTATTTCTCAGTCGCGCTTCCAGGCGACGGCACTGGATTTTGGAGAAAAGCGGGCGGGGCTACCGGCTGATTCTGATAGGTTGGAGGAAATTCTGGTCCCGATAGGTACAATGGCGCCTGGGGCTGCTGGGGATACACCTGCTATTGTGGAGCAGCCTGAGAATAGTTATACTACTGCTGAGGCTGCAAATAGGAAGGCGCGGGAGGTGCATAATTCAACGGCTGCCCTGAATATGGTACCATAGACAATTGAGGTACTTGGTTCATAAGAGGAGTTTGGTGAGCAAACGCCTGATTAAGCCCCTGAATCTGCATTGGGTGGGCTACTGGCCCCAAAGAAGGCACCGGGCCAGAGATATTCTGCCCCAAGTCCACACTGGCGACAACGACCTCTGCATAGGTGGTCACCAGGGTAGTGAGCGGTGGGCGCATCTTTTTCACCAAGGCCGACGTGAGGTTGTCCAGCACCGCATAATAGACCGAGAGAGCCGCCACATCATTATAGAGGTACGGGTCCTGAAGCCTTGTGTAGGCCCGATAGAAGCGATCGTTGAAGGAGCCAATAGGTTCGTTGACTTCCCTCCTAACAGACATGAACTGTTGGTAAAGCTCCGAAGGGCTGATGGGGATCTTGTATTTCTGTAGGAAGACATTCTTCATTAGGTTCCATGAGGTGATGGATCCCCTCGGCAGATTGATGTACCAATAGAAGGCCTCTTCCCCCAATGAATGTGGAAAAAGACGACATGCAACATCCTCGTGGTCAACTTGCATTTCAGTGACCGCTATCTCAAATATTTTGATATGCTCCTCAGCTATTCTTTGTAGGTCGCGCAGATAAAACTTCAAACAAAAACCCTCTGGATTTTTGGGCATATCATTGTAGGCAGCGAAATGTATCGGCGAAGGGTTATGTGCTAACCAAGCCATGGATGGTGGCGGAGGTGGTGCTTACTGTTGGAAAACAGGAATTTGGGGCTGCATTTGCAATACAACAGCAATCTGGGATTGCACTTGAGCTATGGCTGACTGGACTGTGCCTTGGGCTAGAAAGGCCGGGAGATGAACAATCCCCTAGCTCCCGGAGATAGGAGGTGCAAATGCAATTTGAGATGGTTGGGTGGAAGACGAAGGGCAGCCAAATGAAGGTGAGGGTGGAATGGAGGTGGTTGGAATGGAGGAAGAGGAAGAGGCAACACTACTTCCTTGTGCTCGCTTTGCCCTCGCAGAAGGCTGCAATTCTTCAAATTCCCCCTTGTTTGGCGTTGACCGTAGAACTCTTTGAAATCTCTTTGGGGAGAATGATCCGATTTGATCCAGCTTCACTTTTATCCCTTAACTTGATATTCCCACTGTGGCCCTCCTACTAGCGCCAGTTCTGTTGATGGTGTTTTTATGCACTTTTCAACACAGGTAATGCGTAGGTGCATTACCTCTCTTGAAAGAAAATCTTCCACAATCAGATTGCAGAACACTATCCTAAGGTCTCTCGGATGTCAGGTCATGACAGTGCTTAGATACCTCAGTAGTTTGATATGATTTGCTGGAATCACAATGCGGTCTTACACAGGAAATACAAAGCATGGATACAAAGCGTGGAAGTTTAATTTTGAAATGGAGTTCATAGGATGGAAAGCTGTCATGCATTGGCTGTAGGTTCAAATAGCAGTCTTGGACTCCATTTTGTGGTTGGATTTGGCTTTACAATGTGCAATGAACCTTAGCATAGGTCAGTCATTAAAAAAAAAAAAAAAAGGCAAGGAAGAAGGAAAGTTCCTAAGTCTGCAACTAACTGTGAATAGTGACAATGGAGTTCCTGCAATTGACAATTTCTTAAAACAATAGCCCACTTAACCAGGGATTTCACAGTATTATGGAAATTGTGCTATCTTCTAAGGTCTATGGATACTTTATCCTTCATCCACCACATACATGCATGAAACAAAGATAAATGTTTGAAGCAGCTTTGAAATCAAGTCCAGGCTAACTTTGCACAACTATCTACCATCAGCAAACAACAAAATGTATGGACAAAAAAATCATCAACATGGCAGGAATTTTCATAATCACCCAACAACATTCCTAAAATTTATCCAAAGAAAGAAGACAGCTAATTAGAACAACAGTAAAACCTAAGTCAAATATCTAATATTCGAGACTGAATCAAGTAACATGAGAGAAACCAAGAAAATACACCAAGCCAATGCCTTTTCCTTATAAATTTCTGCAGCATGCCTTTACAACAACTCAACTCTCTCTTTGCAAATGAGAGGGGAGCCCTATTTATAGTTTTCCAAAAGTCAAATGAATGGCCAAGATTCATTCTTATTGTGTGGCCAAGATTCATTACAAAATAGGGTTTCACCTACCCCCCAATATCTCACAATTTAAAATTACATTTTGTCTTTTCCTTATTTCATCTTCTTGTTGATGGCACTGTAGCTCTTTCATCATTTAACAGATTGTTGTTTTGCTATAGCTACTCTTCAGGAAGTTCTTCATCTTTGGCTGGGTTGTCCTCCTGTTCCTCGAAAGCTGTGCATTCTATGTATTTGAGGATGACTGCCTGGAGCTTGTCTATTTCGAGGACTTCACATCGCAGCGCTTGGTAGCTCCACTCCTTAGCATTATCCTCCAGTCTTTTCCAATCCTCATCATACTTTGAGCCTTGGTCTCTGAACAGCTCCGATTGGTCGAAGGCACGGGCAACAAAACTTAGGAATTCCGTTGTGATATCTCCAGCCATCCCGTCCTTCATCTTCTCTTGGAAGTAGGGTTTTATCTTCTCCGGATCTATTTGCACAGTGGGCATATCATAATCTATCATCAGCTTAAGATATCAGGCACATTCCGCCCAGATTTCCTTGATCCACTCAATATCAGGATCCTGCTCAAAATTTTTCTCTAACCTCTCCTTGGGTTGTCGAAGTCTCGCCATACATCCATTAGCCGGTGGTCTTCTTTCTTAAATGCAAGCTTCTTCTCCCGCGTGGCTTGAGGAAGATTGAAGGATAGTTTCGATCCTTGGGAGGAAGGTGGAGTCGTAGGTCGTGGGGAAGTTGGTAAAGAGTTTCTTTGTGCTCTCGAGAGATTGCATCGGGTCAAGAAACTTGTTGGCTGTTTTGGCCTGGCAGGCTAATTCCCATGTTCGGCGGTATAAGACTTGTGAACCGATCCCTCTGTAGTCTTCTCAAGTTCTTTTTTTTCTTTCCATCTTGTCGATCTATTCTTTAAGCGGTAGTGCAGGCACATTATTAAGTAATGTAGATTTGTCCAGCAGACCATTGTTGAATATAATCACATTAGGGATCACGGCTGCACCTTGAGCTCATCCTTTATCACCTTTATCGGGTGCACCACTGTAAACACCGACTCCTCAGTGCTGCAGGCCTTACGCTCTCACAGTTCGGTTCCCAAGTCAATGGTAGAGATGTTATAGCTTACCCCAGCTTGGCCCATGGTGGACGTTGCGATTTGTGCCGCTCGGGAGCCAGAAGCATCCATGGTTATTTTGGATTAGACCTTAGGCTTCTTCTCCTTCTTTGTTGTGATTTGGGCTCGAGCCAAGATGGCCTCCAACCTCGCCCTTGGGTCCTTCAGCATAGGGGTCCTTCTTTCAAGTTGTTTCTCCAACCATTCGGGCATAGCAGACTTCCCCTTGGGTGAATCACGGCTACCCTCACCCTTCTCAGTCAAGGGCAAGATTTTCGCTTCTTTTTCCTTTTGGGACTCCCCTTTCTCTTTGGCAGCATTCTCCTCCTCTTCGCCGGAGTCATGGATAAATATGAGGTGTTTGACAGGCAACCTGGTGGATAGTTGCTGGATGGGAGTATCTTCTTTTGCTGCTTCTTCTTCTTTCTTCTTCTCAGTACTCTTAGCCTCGGGGCTTTTGACAACATGGGCCTCAGCCTCGGTTAAATCCTTTATCTGTTGCTCTTCTGGTAGCTGCCCTTCTTCACCATGTGGTGACCCTTCTGCCTCTATCCCAACGTCCTTCAGCTGTTGTGCCATTTCTTCTTCAAGGTCATCATCAAATGTCTGAATGATTACCTTAGCGTCAGAGCCATCCTCCTCATCCCCACTCTCAGAAGAGCCTGTCTCCTCCTCCTCATAAACCACCCTGTCGATGGTTCGGTGTTCGTACTCTGGGTGCTCATGATATTCATCAGCCTCATCCTCGACAGACTTCGAGGCCTCCTGCACTCATTCCTCCAACTCCTTTGAGATTAGCATTGTGGTCTCCATAGCTGGTGGCCCTCTCGGTGGTTGTGAAGGTTGAGCAGTTGCAAGGACTTGGGCAAGGGCTGCTTGGAGAGTTGGATCCATCAAGATCTGGGAGAGCTCAGGGGGAAGGTTTTGCATGTGTCTTGTAAGAGCCTTAGGCATAGTGGCAGTGGGAAGAGGCGTTGTTATTGTTGCTAGAGGGAGCGATGTGATTGGCGACATGGCAGCAGAAGAAGGGGGAGTGGTCATGCTAGAAAAGGAGTCAATGACTATTACCGATTTAGCCGGAGGCGAAGGGGCAAGATGGACATAAATTTCCACTTCCGGCGGGGACGCAACGACCATGGCCAGGGAGGCGGGTGGTGCAACAGGAGGGGCAGGGAGAGCCAAGGGAGGCTGCAATTCTTCCACACCTTCTGCCTGTTTAAGCCTTTTGGGGGATGAGCTTCCTACTTCTTTCTTTGCAGAGGCCTTGGGGTCTGGAGACTGCGCGGTTTCTGTTTCTTTTCTTTTCCTGAGTCTGGTGACGGGAGGAGACTTGGAGGTCCCGCTAGTTGACGTGGTGGCAGCAACATCCTCTGTGGCGCTCGACTCACTTTTGAGCCCTTCATAAGTTAAGACCACCCCCTGCCGCTTTAAATGAGCCACCTGTCCATCGATCCACTCCTTGGTACGAGTTAAGTTCGGCTGGGTTATGGTGTCCAAGTCATCGACCTCCTGTTCATCCCAGTCGATTGAGGGTATTGGCAGGTTGGCAACCGCAGGGTACCTTGGATGCATGATTGTGGACTCGTCCTCCTCGACTTAGTCCAACACCGGAAATGGTTGCACCCTTCTTAGGAACTACACAGTCATGCGCATGTAGTACCTTGCGCGCACTTCCTTGTCATTTTGGCAGTCGGCCTAGAAATCCTCAATATGATGGAGATGGGCATATGCCGACCCCAGCGCTTTCCTGACGTGGCCATGTGGGTCGAGTGGGTGGCGTGTGTAAGTAAGTGGTAATCCTTCAGATTTCCTTCACCGAATTTACCGGCCTGCTGGGAGATGCGCAATCGGTACAATACTTGTGGCGAGAGTCATGGGATAGAATCCACTATATGCTTTGTTGCTAAAATTGCCCTCTGAGGTTCTGAAGTTCTTTGAGAGAGCTCGGAGGATGATTAAATGGTTGGAGGTATCGGGAACGCCTATTTATACTTCGGTGAAGCCTTGGGCGGGATATCGTGAACTTTGGGTGGTAAATATAAAGGTATATTGCTTCAAAGTGCTTTCACGGCAGCGTAGAGGGAAACCCTCCCACTCGAAGTCTCCGACCAATCAACACGATGATATGGCAATGAAAGCATCATTAACCTGCTTGATGATCTCTTTTGAAATTAGGGTACTAGAGCTGCAAATACTTATCAAATGGTTTGAGTCCTCACTTCTGCCCCTGATCGGGTGCCACAGACAACCCGCTGTACTGTCTTTGATCTGCTATAGAATATACAAGGTAGGAGGTCATATAGAATTTGGAACTCTTTTTTACATTAACAAACTACTCATGGAAGAAGTTGCTTATGATTCCTCCCCAATAGAATGAAACCTTTGTTGTGACGTCCTTGTTTCCATGCAGGATCTGCTCAATGAAATAGGCCATCCATTCCTAGAAGTAGGCGGCCGTTGGAAGACCCATAACCCTGCTCAACATGGTTACCAGGTCATGGTAATCCTCATGGAAATCGCTACGGAAAAGCTCCTGAGGAACTTTCACAGCGCTGCCTCGTCTTTCCTTAAGCCAATGTAAGTTTATCGATTTCTTGCATCCAGTCGGATTATCGTCCCACGCCGCCTGACATTCCTCTAAGGTAGGGACCTCCATCTGTTGGAATGTGGGAATGTGGAAGGTCTTAGTAATCCCCTCTGGCGACATGTCTGCGAGAATGTTGCCCTCCTTATCGACAATTGTTCTGGTATCGGTTTGGTACACTTCTTGGCAAGCCATGACCAATTCGAGCGCCATGAAAGATGGAGGGAAACCGACAGCCTTAGCTATTCCACTCTGCCTTATCAATCTGGCATTCTTTGTTGTCGGGTTGACCTTGACTCTCTATGTGAATTCATCGATATCCACCTGGCCAATGTTGGTGTCTGTAATTTCCTTCCAGTCTGTAGTAACCTTTGAGTGGAGCAGCTTACTCTGGAATTGGTACTTCATCTGATGTTTGTCTTCTTTCCCTCGAGGGGTCCTTCCTGACTTCTTCCCCTTGTCCCTTTCGGCGGATGCCCCTGAAGTTCTTGCACTCGATTTCATATATTCTGCAAGCAAGGGTGAAGTTAGAAAAATGGGTCACGAAAGTATTCATGTTAGTCCATATCTCGAAAATAATATTCATTTCAAATAATCAACTAAGCATATCATTAACTTTCATCTCAAGATGTTAATGATTTTTGATTTAGGGCATTTGGACAATTCAGGCCCGGAGGGCCGGACTTCCCTGGCAGGAATGTTGTCTAGAAGGGAAAACACGGCAGAAGGCCCTCGAAGACTTTCCTTGGTCACATTTCAATATTTCAAGAGGTTTATGATGAAGAGGACTAAAAATCAGCATGTGGGTCGAAGTTAGATTCCTGATTTGGGTTCATTTGGATCGATTTAAAGGAGTTCAGAAGTCTCAAGCCGGAAAGCTGTCAAGAGATAGCAGTTTGTAGCGGCAGATAGTAGACGAAAATCTAGAGATGGAGTTCCGGGGTCCTGGGCCCGGAGGGTCAAAAGGCAGTCGATGTTAAGTC
>VDFB02009978.1:0-23747 GCA_007258455.2 Sequoia sempervirens
AAAAGATGTCAATTCTTTGATTGTTTTTGAGGATAAAGAGGATTGTCATATAGATTTTATGATTCGAGATGAACGTGCAAGATTAAACAATGTTGAATCAAGATCAATGGTTGAAAGCTATTGATAAGAATTAGATTGATTAGTTAGCTTCTATGATCAAATCAATTAAGGACGTTAATTGATCACTTAGAGGAAATATATTTCATAATCTGTGGAATTTAGGAAATGAAGTTGAGTTTTTAGTGGAATTGATAAATAGATGGATTAGTTAGGGAATGGATGAATCAGTTAGGAAATAGATGAATTAGTTAGGAAATAGATGAATCAGTTAGCCAATTAGAGTGGGAAATCAGTGGATCATAATTTTCTCAATCACAAAAGGGGTTGAAGGTAATTAATTAATTGAATAAATTAATTAAGCTTTTTGAGTGGAACGTGCAAGTCATGTTTGAATTTTGCAAATAAGGTGGTATTTATTTGTTGATGATGTTTGAATAATTAATTTAATTATTCAAGTTTAGGGGAAAGTGATTTAATTAATCTATTAAGTATTAATAATTTAATTGATTTAGGGGAATAGGGTAAATTAGTGACATAATTAAATAATTGATGTTATTTAATTAATCAACATTAATAAAGATTAGATAAATGATGAAATAGGGAATTAATTAAATAATTTAAAGATTATTTAATTAATAGAGGAAATTAGGGTTTTTGATGCAATTGATGTGAAATGAAGTGATATTAAGTGATAATGATGTCAATGATGAGAAAATGTCATTTAGGATGTGTGATCAGCGTTATGTCATTTTTACATGTCTACATTTTTCCCCTTTTTGAGACAAAGTATTGGTTGCTTTGTTTCAAAGAATTCAATGTTAAGATTAAGATTTGAAATTTTTTATATGCCACACTATGCCCCAATGGTCAGCAGAAAGGTAATATGATGTTGGGCTACCCCCTTGAGAGGTTGGCCAAAAAAAACCATTTTTTGGGTTAGGCTCGCAAAAATGTTCAATTTTAGTTCAAATGCATAGAAGACAAAAAATCAGGCCATAGGGCCCTTGTTTATAGGTCTAGATGTTCCCGAGTGATCATAGTTTTATCCTATGAGTGTTTCCAAGGTAAAAAATTTAGGGTTTTGTTGGTTTAAATGGTAAATTAGGGTGGATTTACCCCTCATTTTCACTCTTAGCGTTTATAAATTCTTTTCTTTGGAGATCTTTCTTCCACAATTTTTGAGTTGCTATGGTGAGGATTCATGGTGCCCCATATTGTGCAGATGCAATCTATGAGTACTTGCAGCCAACTGGTGTAGGCATTACGGTACACACACTTTGCTTTTTCACTTTCATCTTCTTAGTTTTGTGCATTTAATGTTCAAATTTTTAGTTAGTGATAGCGGTAGTTTTTTTTTTTGAATGCTATTGCTAAAATTTTGATGCAATCACCCTAGTGAAACCAACCACCATTGCAAAAAGTCCATGTAGTCACAAAAAGTATACACTACTTCTAAAAACATGCACTATTTCCTATTCGCAATCCGAAAAAGTATACGCTATTGATAGCGATGTGTTTGCATCAAAAACTGGTCGCGATCGCTTTTTAGATAAACTGCTATTGAAAAAGTCTCCGTTATCACCATTACAAAGCTACTATTGCATAGAAAAATTTCTATCACTATAAAATGACTCGCTATTGCTAAAATTGAAAGTTTAAGCCAGTCTGATTGTTAGTTTGGGTTTGTCTTTTGATTTTGAGCAAGTTTTTTGTGGGTTGAATATTTGTAGGCAATTCTTAAACTGTTGTTTTCCCGAGAGTGACAACCTAGATTTTTGTTCAATTTTATTATTGAGTTTCACAAGCTAGAGAGAGACTTCCTATATTCAGTTGGACTGCGATACATTGCATGGATGCCTAGAGAGTCTTCATGTTTTCGCTTACCGACTGGAGAGGCAACCATCATGCTCAAGGATGTTTGGAGGATTCTATGGATCCCTATCCATGGAAAGAGAGTATTAAATGATGTTTGAAAGGGCATAGTAGTGATGGAGAGACTATTCATGGTAGAGTACTTACCAATGATTGATTCCGAGATTGATTTGACTACTTATGCCTATGATACAAACCCGATGGTGATGTTTCTAATTGGTTTGATTATAGGTCCATTGATGTCGAATTGCAGAGTGAGAGGATTTCCTATCAGATGGGGTATATGTATCGAATAGATGATGTAGCATGGGATGAGGTATGCTTGGGGTTCATGCATTTTTGCTAATCTATACAGATACATGCATGAGGCTATATACTATGGTGGAAGATCTATTTTTGTAGGTGTGACATTGCTTCATGTATGGGAATGGGAGAATATTGCAGTGACACGTCTAGATGGTGTTGAGGATTAGGATCCTCATGATCCTTATTCTTATAGATATTCCATTTTCATTCACTATACCTTGCCCAATTCCTTGTCGCACTGGAGATGTTTTTTTGATGATAGGGTTGTTTTCATTTGGATACCTTGGCTAGCTTGTAAGGCATGGGAGGATGATCATGAGTAGTTGACCTACTGTAGGAAGACAATTGGTTGATTGGTCAAGTTGACTAGATTTTAGAGAGATATCTACTTGAGAAAGTTCTTCAACAGTTCAAAGAGAGGTAGACATGGTTTGCTGATGATTATCATGCTCATTTTGGTCATACTACTTAAGAGGAGAGAGAGTATGGGGAGCAAAGGCTAATTTGGTTGCGGTAGTAGTAGAGTTTAAGGCACTTGCCCCATTTAGATGGGGTTGGCTAGTTGGTCTCATAGATGCAGGGACTACCTGTGATTATGATTAGTGGTAGGCCCATCATTGAACTTTGAGATTCACTATTGTTGTAGGTGCTATGCTAGTGTTAGGCTGTAGGGTTGGAATTACAGGGTAGAGAGGAGATTGTCAGAGACTTCAAATAGCACATGAGTGGTTGGAAAAAGTTTGGGATTGATAAGAGGATGATGGGTAGGATGACCGACAACCTAATCTATAGAAGCATGTATTGCAGGCACCATAGGGTCCATAGGCACCTCAGGGTCCACTTCCATAGGGGGATTTAGTAGTTCAGTTAGCATAGATGATAGTTGCTAGAGATGTAGAGGCTGCATGAAGATATGTCATTGAGGCACAAGTATAGATTGTGATTGCTAAGATGGACATGCTCAGAGCAGAGCATAATACACTTAGAGCAGAGTGAGATCATTTGCTTCAGTAGAGTACATATTATTAGACATTGTATGAGGAATTTGTTCCTAGAGGATGGAGATGTCATCACTTTATGGAGCCTAGTATAGCTATCGATAGAGCCTAGTATAGCTATTGGTGTAGTTGAGTTAGGTGATTAGTCAATCAAGAAGCCTAATCAACTATTAGTCATGCCACAACCTTCTCCTCATCAGAGTTAGCACCAACAACTATCTCCCCCCTAGGATGGCTAGTAGGGCTGATTTTACTTGTTCATTGTTGGTTTTTATTATATTAGAGACTTTGTAGACATGATTTATTGTATATACATTCATCAAACTAGATGAGGCCTTGCATATATGTATTTTTTTGTATATGATATCACACATATTACTTGATGATGTATATGAAATTCTCATTTTTTATGATATATGAGATATACCATGTGTTGATTTGGCTTTATTATGTGTTATGTGATGATTATGGATGATGATATATGCTTATGTTTTGTACTTTTCTAATGTATGCATATTATGTGGACTGATGGATGATTTCTATTTCTATGTTATGAATTATTATGCATATATGATGGATGTTGATATATTATGCATGATATTTTATTAGTTTATTGTGGTCATGATATGTACTGATGAAATTGGGGATGTAGGATGGATGCTGTTAGTTTAGAAGAAGTGTTTGAATGATATTGAGATGGATATAAATCTGATCTTGTTAGTTATTGATGAGTTTATTTTTCTTGCATGGAGGCTTTGTATCTTATAGCAATCCTTTTTTATTAGAAAACAAACATGATGCACTAGGGTATTAATAACCAAAGTGGCTTTGTATCTATTGTGTGGAACTTGACTTGACACATAAAGAATATTCTTGCTCATAACAGAAATACAAAAAACTTGTTAGAGTATATGGTTGAGGTGTGCAAAATTTTTTAGACTAGTTACATAGATAGGTATAAAATACCTAGTATGCAACTACTACAATTTTTTTCTTAAAACAACTTCCCTACACAAAAAAGCAAGTGTTCTCTGTGCTAGTATCACAAAAACATCTAGCAAATAGAACAAACAAAAATCAACAGTTTATGTCATCATGCCTTCTTCCCTAAATCCTTATGGACATCCTTGATAGATCTTGGGAATGTGGTATTAAGATAAATAAGAAAGATAAGACTATAAAAAGATAAACAATATTGCAATATCACTTGCCATAGTTGTTTTGATGTTTCATGATGAAATCCATTGATGATGTCTATTGTAGGAATGTTTTATCCATTAAGACTCATGTTTAGGATTGTTGATATGATTTTTAAATAGGTATGGTAGTCTATACTTAGGCATTGTTTTAACTTGATAGTTATCTAATTATTTCAATCTTCACTTTAATTTTTTTGATTTTGATGTTTGTTTTGTTTGTTGTTTGTGTTGTCAAAGGGTGATGGTTATGATTTGTTTATTATGGATGAAAATTTTATTGCGGAGAAGTGATAATGGATGTAGAACCTTTTTGATTTTTTGGATTTATTTGATGTTGTTTTTCTTGTTTCCGGTTAACTTAGATAAAAAATAGGGGGATCTAAATGGAATGATCTAGTGCCTTAGGGGCTGAATAGATATTAGCCTTGCCTACGTGAATAACATAGAGACATCATAGTTTGATTGTATTGATTGACATCTTTTGGAATTTTGTATGTTATGATTGTTTTTGGATTTTTGTTAAAGTATTTGAATGTTTTCCTTTTGTTTTTGGGGACTAACCTAGGGCCTTGGGGGCTCATCAATTATGATGGTATTTCCTACGTTATCCACTTAGAGGCTCGTAGTTCACTTGTTTGATATGAACATGTTTTTGACTTTTCTATGTTTTTCGATTATTTTTGGATTTTGAATTTTTGACTAAGTTAAAAGACCAAAATGGACACCTAAGGGGACTGACCTAAGGCTTTGGGGGCTAGATAAGCCTTGCCTATGTTATACACGTAGAGACCACATAGTTAGCCTGGTGTTGACTCAAAGCATAACATGTTTTTGGGATTTTGATGTTTTTGACTTTTTTTGGTTTTTTTTTTTTGGTTTTTTGGATGTTTTTGATTCTAATAGTTTTTTGGATGTTTTCAATTTTGATAGTTTTCAACCATGATGGGATTTACAAGGATCTACTCCACTACCAGTTTTGGGAAGTTACCCCTAGTTCAAGACAAGATTACCCTCATTGGGAGAGATAGATTATGATGGTACAACAAGGTTCAACACTTGATCAACCATCAAGCCATGGTTGGTTTGCATGTTTTATTATGCGATGAATGGGTTGATGCTTTAGATAGTGATGATAGATAAAGATGTAGGTTTTATTCAAACGTAGTGCCTGTTTTCCAGGTTTTCTCTATGGTACCTCTCCTAGAAGTGCCACAAAGTGGTTCTCACTTAAAGAATGTTTTATTTATCTTGCTTTTTTGGATTTTTTGTTGGGATACTCTAATTTGTTCAAGTATAATTTTTTTTAAGATGATTGTTGTTTAGTGGTTCAGCTAAAGGTTCTCCTTCAAGAGTAGCCAATTGATAAGCTCCAGAGCCATAGCTTGCTATGATGATGAAAGGAACTAACAATTTTGGTTCAAAATTCCCATTCCCATCTTGATTTAGTTGGATCTTTTGATTCTCTTTTAGTACTAGGTCATCAACTTGAAAGCTTTTGTTTTTGATATTTTTGTTGTAACTTTGTTTGAGCTGATTTTGATAAACCTGAAGATGGTTTAACATACTCAAACACATTTCATCTAAGAGTTACAACTCATTCAATCTTGACACCCAATATTCCTCATTACTAACCATTCCTTTTAGGGATAATTGCAATGAGGGGATTTCAACTTTAATAGCTAAGACAAGTTCAGATCTATAGACCAAGGGAAAAGGTGTGGCACCTATAGGTGTGCGAATGCTGGTTTGGTAAGCTCAGAGGGCTGGGTTTAGTTGCAAATTCCAATCACATTTGACATCATTAATATTATTTTAGATTATTTTTAGGATGGTTTTATTGGATGCTTCAACTTGTTTGTTTCCTTGGGGATAGTAGGGCATGGAGAATCAATGCTAGATAGGAAACTTTGAACAAGGATCTTCCACATCTTGGTTTTTGAATGGGGTTTCATTGTCCATTATGATGGTTTAGGGAATTCCATATCAATAGATCATATAATTCAAGATGAACTTGGATATATATTTTCCTATGATGTATGTTAATGGAATTGATTCTATCCACTTCATGAAGTCTAGTTGTAGTGATAGTGACCTTGTGCCCATTAGATGAAGTGAGAGAAATATTACCTATTAAGTCTAATACCCACTGCTAGAAAGGCCATGGCATTGTTATAGGTATCAATTCTTGTGCCAATGCATGAACAAGGTCACTATTTTGTTGGATTTGATGACATTTTCTTGAGTGCTGAATGCATTCTTATTGCATTGAGGGCCAATAGTACCATATTTTCAATAATTTTTGTACTAGATTAGGTCCACTTGCATGAGACCCACAAATACCTTCGTGCACTTCCTATAAAGTGGTATGCACTTATTCCATGTTGATACATAAAAGTAATGTTTCATCTAGACTACACTTGTATAGGGTATCACCTAAAATGATGAATCAGGAGGTTCCATGGATAAAGGTATTCTTTTGGCTTTTTTTTAAATCAGGAGGGATGATACCATGCTAGATATAGTCAAATGTATCTTGGTGCCATGGTGAGTTAGGACCAACAACATCAAAAACTAGTTCTAATTCTAGGATATCGAATGATAGTATGAGAAGTTACTCCACAAGGAATTCGTTCTTTGGAATGTTTTGTGGAATGTCAAGGAGAGAACCTATTGTTGCCATAGGGCTGCTTTATTGTTGATTCGAGGAACCTATTCAAAGGTTATGATGAAAAAATATTGTTTGAAATTATACACCATTCTTTTATATGGCATCAACTTGTTACCCTTTGTTCGATACTCATCATTTACTTTCCTGATTACTAGTTGAGAGTCTCCATAAACCTACAGTTATTTTATCCTCCATTCTATGGCCTTTTTGAGTCTTGTGATTAGTGCTTCATATTTCAAGATGTTATTTGTACATGGGAAAGAAATTCTATAAGCCTTAGGTATATTGTCTCCTTGTGGTGTGAGAAATAAGATACTTGCTCCTAAGCCATGTTGAGTGTGCGACCCATCAAAGTATAAGGTCCAACGACTTAACTGTTTTGTTAGTACTATACTTTCATTTGGGAATTCTATTGTGAGAGGCTGATAATCTTCACTTTGTGCTTCTACTAGTTGATTTGCTATGATTTTTCTTTTGATAGCTTTCCTATCTATATACTCTATGTGAAACTCGCTCAGTATCATTACCCATTTAGCAATCCTACCTGTTAGAGCTACTTTTTTGAATAGATACTTGAGTGGGTCTACTTTTTAGATCAACTTTACCTTTTTGTTCAAAATTTAGTGTCTCAACTTCTATGCAGTAAAGATGACATAGAGACATGCTCTTTCTATGGGTGAATAGTTCAATTCATATCCCACCAATGTTGAATAATATAGTAGATCATTCTTTCCTTGTTATTTTCATCTAGTTGTGCTAAAAGAGATCCTAATGCTGCTTGTGTTGTAGATACATAGAGGATCATTGCTTAAAATCTAGAATTGGTGGAATTAATACTAGAGGAGTGATTAGATAATCCTTGACTTGTTGGAATGCTTGATCACATCTACCATCCCACTTGAATGTGATGTATTTGTGTAGAAGATGGGTGAACAGATGACACTTGTCTACCAATTGTGCAATGAATCTCTTGATGGACTGTAGTTTCCCTTGTAGAATTCTTAGTTGCTTCAATATCTTTGGAGGAGGCATTTCTAATATGGATTTTACCTTTGTAGGATCTACTTTGATGCCTCTTCTTGATACTATGTATGCTAGTAGTTTTCCACATGTTACTCCAAATACACACTTTTTCAGATTGAGCCTCAAGTTATACTATTCAAACCTACCAAATACTTTTGCTAGGTTGGTCAAATGGTCTTCTCTTTTGATGGAATTTTCTAGTATATCATCCACATAATCATCAATAGTTGTATGCATCATATCATGAAAGATTGTAGTCATTTCTCATTGATAGGTTGCCCCTACATTCTTTAGCCAAATGGCACAATGTTCTAGTAGAAGGTTCCCCATGCACAAGTGAATGCTATTTTGTGTTGGTCCTTGGGAGATAGTTTGATATATATAGAGAAGCCATCCATCAATGATAACATTTCATGCTTTGTCTAGTTTAGATCTACAATCATGTCTATGCTAGGAAGAGGGAAAGCCATCCTTTGGGAAAGCCTTGTTTAGATATCAGAAGTTCATGTAGATTCTTATGCTCCTAGTTGGATTTTATACTAGTACTAGTTTTGACACCCATTTCGAATAATCAATTGGTTTGATGAAGCCCACATCTAATCATTTTTTCAGTTCTACTTTTACCAAAAGTGCTATCTGTGGATGCATCTTTTGTAGTTTTTGCTTAATGGGTTTAGCTCCAAGGAATATTGCTAGGTGATGTATGAACAATGTCAGATCTAGTCCTGGCATGCCTACATATGTCCATGCAAAATTGATTTTCCTTTCATTGATAAATACCAAGAATTTTAGTTTTTCTTCAGGAACAAGTGATGTTGCATGATATGTGATTTTAGGTGTTTTTTTTGTACCAACATTGATAGGTTCGACATCTTCAACTAGGAGCATTGATTTATCTTGATATTAAATCATGGGGAGACTGAATGTTCCATCTGAGGGTGCCTCAAAGAGGTTTTCACCTTTAGACATGTCCTTTATTTTTCTCTTTTTTGGATTCGATAAAGCCATGTTGTGGTTTTCTTTAGGGGACCTCTTTTTGATTTTTAAAATTTAAAATTTATTTTTGTGATTGAAATACACAATCCCCCCTTTGAAATATGCCCCTTGATCTAGTTCCATTACAAACCTTGCTTTGTGATCTCCTTACTGTATATTGGTTTGAAGTCCCATGAACTATGCAATAGCCTCATCATTCTAGAGTGTGTCCAAAACCAGAGTATGATGTTGTTGGCCCCAACCTATCAGCTATGGATAATGTAAGGATATTTTATCATTGCTATCAACAAAGCTTATGGATGTTTTTGCTAGGTTAGGGAAATTAATTTTTCAAAGCTCCATAAGGTATCTAGGTTATATTCACTTGAGTCACAGGAATCCCATTCATACTCATTGGAATCTATCTCGATATGGTCATCATCAGATGTGGTTTCAGATGTAGGTTCAATGATGATAGTGTTTATGTTGAGATTGCCAAACATGTTTTGGACAACATATATTCTTCTAGACATTCATAAGTATTTGATGTCTCAACCGTGGTAGAAGTAGTTTCTTCTTCATAGGAGGTGTTTTCAGTATCTAGGGTAATCATGTTAGATGAACCATAATCCAATATAATATTCTTGGGGTTCTTTTCCATGATGATTGGTTCTCTTCTACCTTGTCCATGTAGACCAAGGCCACCTTTTCCAGTGAATCCCATGTTCTTTGCTAGCTGATACCCTTTTCTCTTTTAAGCAATAGGAAGGGGAGGTAGTGGCTACTCCCATCCTTCTTCTTTGTCAATCTAAGAAGATAAATATTCTTCACATACTTACTCATCTTTCATGTCACCCCACTCGGTAAAGACGATGGGTTTGACTATCATCATTATAGTTTGAACATGCCCGATCTCTTTTGGTCCTCCATATATTTTCGGTGTAGGGGGAAGCATCCCAATACAAAAAGATTGGTTGAAATGGTATTCCGCGCAACCATTGTCAAGAAATTGGATCTTGGTTGAAGCTAGTGATGCTAGGTCAATGTATGAAAAAGAGTGAAAAGATATATCATTGCTGGGTATTTGCTGAATCTTTTTATACTTTTCCTCCAATTTAGCACAATAGTGGAAGGGTTTAGGGTCTTCATATATGGTAATTTCCTTATTGTCATAAGGAAACTTTAGGAATTTATGGAATGTACATGGTAGTACTTTCAAATCATGAATCCATGGTCGACCCAAAAGGTGTTTGTATGGAAGCTCGATATCTAGTACTTGACAAGTAGTTTCTATTATTGTTGGTCCTATCTGAATAGGTAGCCTGATTGTCCCTTTCAAATTGTGCTCCATGTCAACATAAGCTTTGATGTTGATGCTCTTGCTTTTCTTTATGTCATCATCAATGTATCCTAGTTGTTTCAAAAATTTTAAGTTACAAATGTTTAGACCTACACCATTATCTATGAGTACCCTCTTGAATTTATGTTTGTGGACACCCAACTCTAAATAAAGAGCTTGGTTGTGGAAGGATTTCTACAGAAGCTATTTCTTAGAAAAATACTAAATGATGAGTGGACATGATATTGCTAACCATGGCTTGAAATTGATTTGCATCAAGGTTGTTTGGGACTGACATTTCAACTAGTGCTTTCTCCAATATCTCCTTATGTGCTAGTGATAGTTTTAGGACCTCAAGTATGGAGATTAAGGATAGAGTTTTCTTAAGTTGTTCAATAATGCTATAGTCACTTGATGACTTACTTGTGGTTTTAACTAGGGGTGGTGCTCCTTGAATTGTTACTTTTCCCCTTCAGGTAGTTATATTACATTTAGGATTGGTGCCTAGTATGGTTACCACATGGATGGTATGATCCTCACAAGAGACATGTCCTAAAATGGTATCCTCGTTATAAGAGAAGGAAATCTTATGGTAATCCTATTATTTTCCTTTGTTTCTCTCCCTGGAATGGTTGGGGATTGGATCCTTGTAAATATTTAGGTCTTTGTTTCCAAACTGATGTTCTATGTCGACCTCTCCTTTTTTTATTATATCTTGCACAATATTCTTAAGTCTCATGCAGTTGTTGGTGGTGTGCCCCTTGATTTTATGGAATTCACATTGATAATTCTCATTATACCAAGGGGGCTTGAAGTTAGGTTCTTCGTAGTTTGCTCTATTATTGATTTTGATGAGGTTCTTGTTAACTAGTTTGTGCATGATCACTTCAAGGGATTCTCCCAATGGAGTAAATTTCCTTCGTGGTTGGTCATATTGTCTTGGTGGTCTCCTTTCATTATCCTATCCTTGACTTTGTTTCTAGTTGTTTGGTTGATCATTCTTTGGATAACTGAGTTGATTTTTTTGTTGATAGTTTGGTTGGTTATTCTATGGATAACCTTATTGTGCTATTTCGACATGATTTTGTGGTATATTTGGTGTTTCCACATTGCGTACAACCTCAACGTCAACTACTCCATGATTAGTTACATTCTTGTTTTTCACCCATATCTTGGGTTTGTCATTTGAAGTAAAGGGTTGATCTTTTGGGTTGTAAAGCTTGAGTGTTCCTCTTGCAACAAAGTATATTTTGATAAGTATACTCTTTTCGATGGTTTCTTCAAAATTGCTTGGGAACAACACTGTGAGGTTGTAATTGATATCTGGATGCATGTGGGAGATGACAACATCGACAAGTTATTTTTCTGGAATGAGCCACTTGATTTTGCTTGCTTTATGTATCCATCTTTGTAGGTAAGAGGCAAATGATTCTCCTTGAATTTGTTTTATTTTATAGAGGTCGGTGATTGTAATGTATTATTCTATGTTATATGAGAAGTGGTTGAAAAAATTATCTGACAATTCATCAATTGTTATGATGCCTAGAGGTAAATGTGAGAACCAATCTATAGCAAGCCCATTGAGGCTCCGTGGAAAAATTCTCATCAAGTAGGTGTCATTTCATTGTAGTTACATGAAAGATACCAAAAAATTACATACATGCTCAAATGGATCTCCCTTTCCCCTATACTTGTCATTTTTTGGTATTTCAAAGCCTTTGGGGAAAGGCATCATGGGTATATTTTGATCAAACAGATATGGAAAAATGCCTTGGAGAGCATAAATCTTCTTTGGTTTTCCAATTTGTATATTTGATACCCTCTGATTGGGTGTTTGTAGTTGCACATTTATTTCATTGTTTGGTGTGCTTGTTTGAGGATGTTGAGTATTATAGATCTATTATCCCATGGCATTTTTTTGATTGTAAATAGGATATTGTGTGATCATGTGATTTTGAGGACCATTTTGTACATAAGGTATTTTGGGTCCTTGTTGTGACCTTGATATTGATCTGGAGGTATTCCTTGGTACTGATTTTGTGGTCCTCCTTGCTATTGTTATCAAGGATTTTGATTTTGGGTTTGTTGAACAAAGTTTTGTTGGGTTTGGGGTGTACTTTGATAGTTTGTTTGCCGTACACCATTTTGATGTGTTCTCTTTTGAAGGTTACCTTGATGTTGCATTGAGGATATACCTTGTTAATGTTGATTGTGTTGAAGGGTACCTTGGTATTACATTTATGGTATGTCTTGTTGTGAGTGTTGTGAAAGGTTACCATGATGTTGCATTAGCAGTATACCTTGTTGTTGTGGATTGTGTTGAAGGTTACCTACATAGTTTTTTGATGGTATACCTTGTTGAAATTGATGTTATGGAAGGTTACCTACACAATTCGTTGATGGTACACCTTGTTGTGGTTGATTTTGTGGAAGGTTTCCTAAGTAGTTCGTTGATGGTACACCTTGTTGTGGTTGATTTTTTTGAAGGTTACCTTGATAGTTTGTTTGTGGCACACCTTGTTATGGTTGATGTTGTGGAAGATTACCTAAGTAGTTCGTTGATGGTACACCTTGTCGTGGTTGATGTTGTGATGATTTCCCTTATTGATTTTGTACATTGTTAGAAGGGTCAATGTAGGAAGTGTGTTGGGGCATGTACTACCCTTGTGATGGGTTACCACCTTGTTGGTCCATTGGAATGTTCCCCATGTTTTTCATTGTGTTATGTTGTGGCCTATTTTGGGATGTATTTCCTTGATATTGTTGTGCCACATATGCTTGTTCAATTTGGGATGATTTCCTAAACAATGGATTATCCATGGGTTGCGTATGATTACTGTTTTATGAAAACAATGGTGGTATGTTGGTATTCATGGTTGGTTTTGTAAGTTGTCTAACTATTGTTTGATCTCCAAGTGGAATAAGGTTTGGATCTTTTAGTATGTCCATGTTGAAGTCAATGGGTAGTTTTGCACAATTTTGTGCTAGTGTGAGAAAATATGAGTTAGTATTTATTTCAGGCATTTTGTCCATGAGTTTTTGCATCTTAGGTTCTTGGAAGTCTTCTAATAGCTTCTCCTCAACGAGTTCCTCATCACTATCGTATTCTTCTATGATCATGTCATTGGGATCTAGATTTTGATTTTGTCTATCAATCATGTTTTGGTGGGTAAGGTGTACTTTTTCATCACTTGGGTGGTTGGTTTGGTGTTTTCTTGAAGGAAGGTTCCTTTTGAGGAGTTGTAAGGTCACTTGGTTTGTATCCCCATGGGTTGGTTTCCTCATTAGTGATGTCGGTTTTTGGTGTGCTTGATCTACTCTTGTTTTCTTCCATCTTTTTTCTATGTTGAGATATTGTTGTCATAAACAATTCCAAGACCTTTGGGAAATTTTGGTGATTTCCAACTATGGAATGTAATAATGATTTGTTTTTGGGATTTTCTATTTTAAAGAAATGGTGTTGTGTTTTTGGGATTTTCTATTTAAAGGTGTTTTTGGTAAGCTAATATTTTCTATTGCCATGTAGGAGGTGGTAATACAGGCCTTCTGACCATAATGTAAACTCTTTGTTCTTCTTTGTTTAGGATATTAGCTATGTTTCTCCACTGAGTGGGTGTTTCCTTTTTATTAAATATGAATCTCCTCAAACTACTGATAATGTATGATTGTTCACCTTTAATTCATATGAAATTTGGTTGTATGATAGGTGCAGTAAGATCTGTTTGTTGAATTGGAGTGGTAGAATGCCAAATGGTCATAAAGTGAATGATGTTGGTGATTTTTTCTTGGAAATGATGCTAACTTTGGGACCCAAAATGTTAGAAAATTTGGATTGATGTTTCACTTCATTTTTTTAGAGGATATATATTTTTAAGATTTACTTGAACTAGCCTTGAGGTGCAAGAAAATGTTGATATATTAGAAATCGAGAGTAAAGGAATAATCCAAGTTGTGTTTTTATTTTGAATCCTAAAACTAGGTTGGGGTGTTTGATTTTTGCAAATGGATATGGACAGATGTAGATTATGACATGTTTTGGAGGTCTAACTATTTCATTCTCACAAGGTGAAAGATGTAACTACTTTAGGATTGGTCTCTAATTTGCACCAGAAAATAAAGAAAAAATGGAAATATTTACAACAATAGCATTCAATTTTAGAACAATTGTGAAAAAATTTAGGTCAAAAGTAGTCTCTATGACAATTCTTTTGATTGGTGAGATAGTGAATGCAATAGTGACAATTCTGGCAAAAGTGGCAATTTCTATGTCAACTGCGGATGGAATGTCTGGTAGAAGCGATCAAGTTTTTCAATAGAATTACTATTTTGATAGTGATTGTTAAAAAAGACAGAGATCAATAGCGTTTATTTTGAGCAACTACAAACAAGTTTAAGTAAATAGTGGTAATAATTAGGTCAACATCATCAAAGATTGCAATAGTGTCTCTATTTGGATCAACTGTGTTTCTCTTTGCGAAAGAGCGATAAGGTTTTATTAGTAACCACAAAATCCAGAGAGCAATATCAATAGGTTTTTGGTTGGCTGCGACAGTTTTTAGATCAATAGTGGTAGAAGAGTGTGCAATAGTGGCTTTTGTTTAATTGTTTCCATTTTTTGAAAGATTTTCTCCAAATATTTGCAAGTTTGTTTGATCTAGTTTGTTTTGAGAATCTGGGAAGTGATACAATACAACACAACAACCAAAAAAAATTGACTCTAAATGTCTATAGTTTAAGAAAGTTTCTTTCCAAAAAAATTGAAAGTTTGTGAAAGTCAAGTTGCTAAAACTATAATTCCCAATGTTGACTTTGGTCTAAAATGTGACTTGAAATGTAAGCATAAATATTCAAAAACCTTTAGAGATATTTTTTTAAGATATCTTTTATGGAGTGCAAATATAGGGCTCTTTCCAAAGGTATTCACATTAAGTCCAAAGGGTTTGAAATTTGATAACCAAGTTCAATGTTTGTTTTGATGTGTTCTTTTTAAATCAAGAAAAGTGTTTGATGTCCAAAGTAATGAATTTTTTTGGCAAGTTCATGAAGACAATCATTACACCCTAGAGATAGGCACGTTCTTTTAGGTGGGCTTACCTCATGCCCCGAAGGGATGATTTTATATGCAACTTATGAAGAGTGTTTTAACTAAACCATAAATAAGACTTGGTAAGTAACTTCTTAGAAGTAAATTCTAATGCACCACTTTCAAAGAATGTTTGGGATAACAAGGGTGGCTTCTACTACAATGGTTCTTAGTCACTGCTCAAGGAACCAATACACCTTGCTAACACCCAACAGGCCACTTAAGGATTTAACCACTCTTACTTAGGGCTCTATATACCCAATGGTACCTCCCTTTTCTAAATGGCATTGATAGTAAATTGATCAGGGTTTAGTCTTGGTGATTACTTGTGACCTAATTTATATAGTGGCCTAAGGGAAAAACCACTTTGCGTTGCCTCGAGTTCTCTAGCATTGGATGTATCTCAAGGAAAGTCCAATCTAAAAGGTGATGCTTGAAATTAAACAAGTGCAAAAATCAAAGTGCTTTTTGTCACCCAAGATCACCAAAAGATGCAAGGGGAGAGGATAGACACTTAGTTTGGAAAAAAATGGAAAAAACAACATACAATTCATCACAATATTATTCTTAAGCTCCTCGAGTGATGCTACCCAAAAAAATGAATGAAGTGTGAACAAGATAGCAATTCACTTTTTATGTGCACCAAATTCGAAGTGTTCTAGATTTCAAGCAAGTAGATAGCAATGTGCAAATCAAAAATTTATTTGTTCAATTTTAAGCACTAAACTTGAGTGTTTCTAATAGCCTTTTTTTAATGAGGTCAACAAAATGAAAGCATTTGGTCAAAACAAAACATTCCATTTTATGAGCACCAGGATGAAGTGTTGTTCTAAACTACTAAAGATTTTGAAATTTGAAATTTTTTCTTTTAAATGCCAAATCGAAGTGTACAAGTTGCGGGTTCAATTTTATAGCTCCAAATCGAAAGATTTTCTAACTAATATAAATATTTTGAAAGTTCATTTTAAGATCACCAAATCAAAGTGTGCAAATTATGGAGTTCAATTTTATAGCACAAAATTGATTTTTTTTATCTAAACTAACAAAGCTTTGTTAGAAAACTAATATAGCCTTTGACCGTTCACCATCTTTGCAATAAAACCGTTAGTCATTCTTGATGTGAAATGTACCATATCCCTGTAAGGGCTATACAAACAACATTAGCAACCTCCAAAACAACTATAATAATCACTCGTTAGTGTTAGAAATCAACAAAACTACTTACAAATTTTAAATTAGGAAAAATAGAGCAATATCGTTAGTAATTTGAGCAATAACAAACTTCAATCTGCATCAATAGTGGTTGGTTTTTGAAAAAGTGATCTAGAATGAGGTAGTAGCATTCAAAAAAATTGTAGTAGCATCCCTGTCAAAACTGATTGTTAAAGACTTGCAAATCAATAGCGATTTAGAATAGTAATAGCTGTTCAAAATAGGGCAGTAGCGCTCAAAAAATGTGCAATAGTATCAAGAAATTGATAACATCTGTGTGAAAATTTTGTAGCTTCTGTGTGAAGACTATCAACAAAATTTCTAGAAAGTGCAGTCATGTTTTAAAACTTGTAATTGCTCAAATGAACTCATGAAAATTTTAAGGCTAAGGACCAAGGTCCCACTGGGCATGCCAAAATGTGTAAGGGGGAAATCAAACATAAATAAATTAAACAAGATTTAATTCAAACAAAGACAAATTCCAAACCCATTACTCATGAAATGGACAATATAAATTACTGAATTCAATGAAATCAAACAATGCAAACAAGAAGCATACAATGGATTCAATTAACTAATACAGTTACCAATCTCATGTTAAAGTGTATTCATAGTGATGTTGAACAACGTTGTATCGATGCGAAGCCTCTATGCATTTGCAAAAGCTTTAATTTGAGTGAATGGTGATCAAAGATGTGTGTAAAATCTCTCAAGAAATCAATTGTCAATTTAGCATTACTTTGTTGCACAAAAGATGTCAATTGTCTAATCTTTTTTGAGGATAAAGAGGATTTTTATCTAGACTTTATGATTTGAGATGAACATGTAAGACTAAACAATGTTGAATCAAAATCAATGGTTGAAAGATGTTGAGAGGAATTAGATTGCTTAGTTAGCTTCTATGACTGAATCAATTAAGGATGCTAATTGATCAATAAGAGGAAATAGATTGCTCAATCCATAGAATTGAGGAAATCAAGTTGAGATTTTCATGGGATTGAAGAATAGATGGATTAGTTAGGAAATAGATGAATTAGCTAGGAAATAGATGAATTAGCTAGGAAATAGATTAATTAGTTATCCAATCAAAGTGGGCATTCAGTGGATCATAATTTTCTCAATCACAAAAGGGGTTGGAGATAATTAATTAATTGAATTAATTAATTAAGATTTTTGAGTTGAATGTGTTGGTGTTTTTTCCAGCTAAACCTTGAGAATCCTCTAAAGGACAGCCAATCATTATGTTTAAGAACTTCAAGATTAGTGGCCAAAAAATGGGAGATGGATTTTACAATTTTCTCTCCTACACTTCAAGCTCTGCAAAATCTAGGAGGATGGTCCTACATGACACTGGGTGCCGATATTTAATCTATGATGCAACAAAATGTAAACCAAATAAACTTCATACAATACAACAAGAGTGTGTATGGCTTCCTCAAATAATGGTACACCCCTTATTCTCATTTCATTACAAGCATGAAGTTGAGGCACTAATAACCATTTAAAGATTGTTTCTGAGGATGGGGAAGACAATTATGCAAGACCATTTCCTACCTTGTGCTACATAGTCACATATTATGCACATAATACTAGAATACTATAACACAATCTTGATGACCTACAAACTTCTACCACATTATGAAAAAAAAGTTTGCTTAAGCCTATCATGAAATCATACTTAATAATACATCTGAAAATATAATACCTTTGTTACCTATCTACAAGAATTTACACCACTCCTTGAATGGAAAGAAAACAAACAAATAAATCAAACAAAAAATGTGTTTGAAAAAAATCAATAACTTTTTTATTTCAATTCAAAAGATAGTACATTCCAGACATGGAGAAAATTACATAATAGTGTATATTCATGTCTTTGCAATCAAGTTATAGGAGTATTACAATATATGGACTTTTTTGGCATATTGCTATCATTGATGTCAAAAGGGGATTGGGTGTGAAATGAAACTATTCCTGCATGAAGGGAGTGCTAGCATTGATGTCAAAATGGTGTCATTGATGTTTGAGGAAGATGGTGTATTATGGATCTGGAAGGTGGAGTGAATGTTGCAAATGTTGCTCAAAATATTGCATTGTTGTCATGCAATCTTGTCATATTGTTGCAGTGATTTCTTTTAGTGCTTAAGAGGAAAATCTAAATTCTATGTTTGACATGGGTTTTCTGAGAGAAACTTAGAAATGTGTTTTGTAGGATCAGATGTTGAAGCCTATGCTTAGAATTGTTATACTTGTACTCTCGACATGAATTAGGGTTTTGCAGTTAAACCCTAGGAGGTTGCAGTCATGGTGCCTTAACAAATTTTCTAATCTATCATTGATTGTGTATTGAAGGTTGCAGGTAATTTAAGCTATGACTTATGCCCATTAAGTTAGTTTAGTGACCGACCCCTTTACCTGGTCATCTGGTTGGTGTTATTGGTATGTGCCTTTGGAGATTGAACAGTCTGTGTTCAATGTTATTAGATCCAACAACTATCACTAGATCGTGCGTTTCACAAAAATCCCTTTGAAGTTTTCCTTAAGATCAATGATGTGCAATGGATATGGTTCAATGGTCACGATCAAGTTGATTGGATGATACAAAAAAAAGGAGAATATACTTTGGTGGGTCTTGCTAACACGTGGAATCATCACTTCACATCACTATTGTGAAGTGAAGAGTTTGGAAATTTGGGAAATGAGCAATAATAGTGGAAGGTGACATCAACATGTACAAGTGTCAAAGTGTTATTGCATTGTTAGGTGTTATTGTATCATGTTTACACATCCTTGAGACATGATGGTTTTAGCAATATGCAATGAGAGCTGAGCAGTAGTGGAGTATGATGTCAATAGAGGACACATGGCATAAGATTGCTTGCCCATGGAGATTTAGTGGGACCATTGTTAGAGCTAATGAGATAGCAAGGGATGACACATATTCATTGATAGGTGATCTAATGGTGATTGTTGCATCTTGATACATTGCGAATAGGAATGGTAGTATCCATAGCATATTAGCGATATGCAATGGATAATAGAGATTAAAAGGATGCGATCAGACAATGATCACTACATCATGGAAATGGATGTGAATTTTCTAAGAGTTTTTTCGATACGTAATGGGTGTGATTTCAAAGGAAGCGAAATCAATGATGGAGATTTAAAGACTGTTTATCAAAAGGTTATGTTATAAAGATGCGGCGGTAGATATAAAATACAAGATCATGGCACTAAGGTAGGAGATCAATGGATATTTGAATCGGGTGATCATGAATGGCTAACTCCGTGTAAACAGGGTTTTGCTTGCAAATTGACATGAAGATGAAAATTAAATGGCTTACCCACTTCAACAACAGATGTAATATGATTTGATACAAAATAGTGGTACAAATGGCCATAGAGACAAGGATCAAGGTCAAATCGGATTTCTATAAGAAAACATTAATTGCATATTTGTTCTTAGGGTTTGATAGGAAGAGAATAAAGAAAAATTATTTGCACCTGAATTAATGTTGTGTGGCTCGATGACAGTGAAGAAGATATCCTAAACCCTAATAGAGGATCAAATCATGTTGAAGGATCCAAAAACAATCATCATTGATTAGCAACACACAAAACACATGAGAATATCATCTAAGTGGTGTAACTGAATGGAGGTGTGATAGGTGTGTATAGTGTAGAAGTGATTCTAATCTCCAAAGGTAGAAAAAGAATGCACTAAAAAGAAATGGAGAGCTGCAAAAGTGTATGGTGGTGCATTGAGGCAGATCGAAAATGCACTAAAGAAGAAGGAGAAGAAAAAAGCAGAACCAGTGGGGTGCAGAGTAGAGAAGAAAGTTTCTATGGTAGCAATATATAGTTGAGCAATTGTAGAGTAAGCTATAATAGTAATTTGAGTTCCTTAGGAACAAATGTAATCATATTTTATGTTGTAAATTTGATAAGTTGGTGCCATTAGATAACTGAGTTGGTGCTCAATTCATGGGATTGGTGTCTCCTTAGGGTAGAAGCCCTTAAAGGTTGTAACAAAAAGCATACTTGTGAGGCTGGATTAGGACAATAGCTCCTAGTATCATTTCATCATCGTGGTCTTTCCCATCTTGATTTTTCCAAATATATTATGTGTTATGTGATGCTTGATTGTGAGCTCATTAATATTTTTCTAATCATATTTTTAGTCTGTACACTAAGTGTATTAGAATTCATTTTGCTGAAGGGTTTAGAAAGGTTAAAATTTTAAGGATCTACTGATTCACCCCCCTCTTAGTAGATTTTGTTCTAACAATTGGTATTAGATCCCTAGGTTCCTTAGGAGAAGCTTAACCAACTCAAGTAAATTCTTGGATTTGTTAACACAATGGCTAGTCAAGAGAGTTCTTCCACAAACAAGCCACCTTGGTTTGATGGAACATATTATACCTTTTGGAGCTTGTTGATGAAGAGATATATGGGATCATTAGGATTTTATGTGTGGATGTCTATTGTAAATGGATACATACCACTAGCCATACTACCTACTAATGTTGTAGGAAAAAGAGATTATGAGAACAATGAAAAGGAATGGTTTGCTATTACAAATAGTTTGTCTAGATCAATGTGTATAAAGGTTATGTATTATAAAAATGCACAAGATGTCTGGGACACATTGAAGAAAATCTATAAAGGAGATGATAAGGTGAAGCTTAGATTCAAGTGTTGAGGGCTAGATTTTAAGGTCTAAAGATGACAAAAAAAGAGAATACTACAGAATATCTTCAAAGATTTGATGATATAGTGAACTCCATTAGACAATATGGAGAAGATGTAAAAGAAGAAGTCATTGTACTAAAAGTTCTTAGGTCAATGACATAAGTATGACTCTAAGATCTCAACAATAGAGGAAGGAAGATAAATAGACAAACTCACTCTTAATGAGATGCATGGTATATTCACTACTTATAAGATGAGAATGGGAGATGGAGAGCCATCTAGAAAACAAGTTGCTTTCAAGGTTACAAAAAAAGAAAAGGATGAAGCACATAAGAAAGATAAATTTGAACCCACCACATCTGAACAAGGAGAGACTAATGAGGAGGAAGCTAACTTCATCAAAAGACTAAGGAGAGGATCTGACAAGTACAAAGGTAAGTTACCTTTCAAATGCTTTGACTGTGGAAAGGTAGGACATTTTGCTTCTAAATGTCCCTACAAGAAGGATAAACTTGAACAAGAAGAACATAAGATGAAGAAGACTTATTACCCCAAAAAGAAAAGCTTTGGGAAGAAAAAGAAGAGCCTGTACATTCAAGAAGGAAGTGACTCATTTGATGATAATGATAGTTTAGATGATGAACTTGACCATGTTTTTGTTATGGAGAAAAAGGAAGAATTTATCCTCATGGCCAAAGACTCTATAAAACAAAAGCATGGTATGGGTAAGCATCTTGGTGATGAAGACATCAAAATAGATCTAGAGGGAGAGCTTATTTCTTCCTTAGAAGATATTGATGTTATGAGAGATGAAGCTGAAGGACTAAAGAAGGAGAATAAGAAGCTATCTAAAGAGCTTGATGAGTCTAACCAGATGATAGTAAGTCTAAAAATTCAAGTTGAGGAAGGTAAGAGAATGAAAGAGGTAATGAAAATCAAGGTAGGATCTGAAGACAAATGCATGAAGCTTGAGGTAGAAGTAGTTTCCTTAAGAAAAGATTTGGAAAGAGCTAAGGAGAAGATTGAGAGAGGAATAAAGCTAAAAGGAGGATTATAGATCCTTGATGAATTATTGAGCACAAAAAAACTTGTAAATAAAGAGAAATCTAGTTTAGGGCTGGAAAAAGGAAAGAATTCCTTTTTCAATGAATCTATAAAACTCTATAAAAGGTTTAGAGCAGTAGAAAAGTCAAGATCAAATGGTGAGAAATCATGCAAGGAAGATGCTAAAGAGAAGAAGTTTATTGAGTAAGTCAAATGAAGAAAATAAGCCTATGGCAGACAAGAAGAATAACCAGTGGGTCAATAATCAATAAAGGAGGAAGAAGAATATGACAAGAACAAATGTTGATGGTTTTACAAGAGTACATGATCAAAGGAGGCCAAGACAAAGAAGACCACCTCATCAAACTCAAGGAAATGATATGACCAGGTATTTCTCATACTTTCTTGGATATTGTTATACATGTAATCAATTTGGTCATAGGGCTAGAGAATCTAGTCATTTCTAAGGGAAGCACAAATTATGTAAGAAAAAATCCATTTTCTCCCTTAGTTGATATGAATGTAATCTATTACAACTGCAATAATTTTGGTCACATAGCTAGAGCCTATAGAACAAAGTTCATAAGACCAAATGTTTAGTTTGAGAAGAAGAAGAATACAAACCCAAAAAATGAAAAGGAATCTAAGGTTCCTAAGGAAGAGGGTGAGAAGATTGAAAAGAAACCCAAGAAAATGTGGCAAGAGAAGGAACAAAGTTCCATCAAATCTATGATTGCCCAAAGTGCACTACATGAAAAGAAACAAAATATATGGGTAATTGATAATGGCTTCTCCAAGCATATGACTGGAGATAAGAGAAAATTCATTGAGCTCAAAAAGTGTAAAGAAGGCTTAGTAAGCCTATGAGACAATATTTTTCGTCAAAATTTGTGGTAAAGGAATCTTGATCTTAGATGGAAAGAACAAGAAAAAATATGTCTTGTATATTGAGGGATTGAAACATAATCTCCTAAGTGTTATCCATATGTGTGAAAATGGTTATAAAGTTACATTTAACTTTGAAGGTTGTAAGATAAGGAAGAATGGGAAGGAAATTGCACAAGGAGTTAGGACTAATAGCAACCTATACAACCTTTGTGAACTAAAAGGAAACAATTATCTAATAAGTCATGTAGATGAGAGTTGGCTATGAAATAGAAGATTGATCCATACCAATTTTGACAATCTAGTCAAAATAAGTTCAAAAGGGCTAGTAAGAAAATTTCCAAAGACAACCAAGCCTGCAAAGGATGCCAAGAAGGAAAGAAAACAAGGG
>VDFB02009979.1:0-22939 GCA_007258455.2 Sequoia sempervirens
AGAATAGGACTAATCCACCCCCTGGAGATAAAGGAAAAGAAAAGGATAGAACTCAAGTGGCCCAGATGGATATTCAGCCCACTTTGTTTCAAGGAAAGATGGAGACTCCTCCATTTCTGATTTCTGTCAGAATCTTTGGTAAGAACCTCCATAATTGTCTGTTGGATTCTGGTGCTTCCACTAATGTGATGCCTCTCGGAGTTTGTAGGGCTCTGGGAATAACACCTGCTGATTCCCAGAAGAAGGTTACTCAGTTGGACAGGACCGAAGTAAGTGTGGTAGGGGAATTGAACATGATTCATATGCAGATTGCTTCAGATCCTAGAATCCAACAGGTTATCAACATTCAGGTAGCTGACATTCCTGACGCATACGGTTTAATTTTAGGAAGAGATTTCACCAAGGCCCTGAATGGGTATGTGTCCATTGATCACTCTCACATGTGGCTTCCCTGGAAGGGAGTGCCTAATCAGATAAGGATCGAGAGGGAGCCTAGAATGAAGTACATGATAACAGAATACCAAAAGATTTCGGCTGAGGTTCTCATATCAGAAGCTGGAATGGGAAACTACTTGCTATCGGCCCTATATGAAGAGTCTGATACAGAAGAGGTATTGATGTTGCATACGATGCCAGTGGACGCTGAAACAGGGTCCAGTTTTGTTGAAGTCCTAACAGAATCAGTTGAGGAAGAAGAAGAACCTGAGGATAGACTGATTAGCTTACTGAACAATTTCCAAGATTTCATCAAGCAATGCGTGGAGAATCAAACTCACTTAGGAAGGAAGACAAGTTTCAAGGAGTTACTCTTGCCAAATTGGTGCAGAGTCCACAATGCTTCTCACTCAGAATTGGAGTGTTGCTTGTGTCAGACAGCAGTGAAAGAAGTGCACAAAAGCATGAATCCATCTCAGGTGGCTGGCACAGATGAGCAGAGTCTGCAAGCAAAGTCTGAAAATCAGAAACCTGTTGTGGCTGTGAAAACCTCTATTACTGACAAGCCAAAAGACAAAATGAAGAAGATCACCACTACGGAATACTGGACTCTCAAGTTTGATGGATCTAAGTCCAAGCAGGGGGCTGGAGCTAGATTCGAGCTAATCAGTCCAAAAGGTAAGAGTTTCTTCGCAGCTCATAAACTCCAATTTCATTGTACAAACAATGTGGCTGAATATGAAGCTTTAATTCATGGACTCCTTATGGCACTCAAGAAAAAGGTCAAGGTCCTGCAAGTTTTTGGTGACTCAGAATTAGTGATCAAACAAGTAAGAAAGCAGTATGCCTGTCACGACAGGAGGATGACCAACTATAGGCATAGAGTGTGGGACCTCATCGAGGGATTCGATGCTTTTAATATCCAATTGATCCCAAGGAAGAAGAATCAAACTGCTGATTCCCTAGCTCAAGCGGCCAGTACTTTGCAGCCCCTATCCCTATCAGGATTGAAGAAGTTTACTGTTGAATTAACTCCTGTCCCATCAGTCCCTGACAACGTGACTAATTTTTAGGTGTTTGAGGATTATAAACATATCCTTGACTTTATCACGAACACGGATGTTTTTGCTTCACGGATCATTGACGAAACAGAACCTCAAGAAGCAGAATTGGACCTAGAGGGTGTGTTGAACTTGAAGTCCAATACTATTCCGAGGGGAATGGTACAGCTGGAGAGGATTTTCGATATGGACAAAATCAGAGATCAGGAACATGAATCTAAGAAAGAGTCTATTAGTGGGCAGTGTGACACTCACAATGTGGGCACTGAAGATGATGTGAAGAATGTTTTCATTGGTAAGGTTTGTACTCCTGAAGAAAGATAGGGAATAATCAGAGCCCTATACGACTTTCCAGACATAGTGGCCTGGGGTTATGAAGACTTGAAGACTTATGATACATCCATCATAACTCACACTATACATCTCAAGCCAGGTGCTAAGCCTTTTAGACAGAGGCAGAGACCTATTAATGCGCTGTTGGAGCCATTCATACAGAAGGAAGTTCAGAAACTGCTGTCCGCTAGAATTATATTTCTTATTAGGCATTCTACTTGGGTGGAAAATCTAGTGCCAGTAAGAAAGAAGAATGGTGAAATTAGGCTCTGTGTTGACTTCAGAAATCTGAACAGGTCATCTGAAAAGGATAATTATCCAGTTCCCTCATTGGATGAAGTATTATAAGTGGTTAATGGATCGCAGATGATGTCCTTTTTGGACGGCTATTCAGGATATAATCAGGTGATGGTCCAGTATGAGGACAGACACAAGACTTCCTTTACAACCAAGTGGGGAACTTTCGCCTACAGGAGGATGCCATTTGGGCTTATCAATGCAGGAGCCACGTTTCAACGAGCTATGGATATCGCTTTCAAGGACATCATAGGAAAGTGCATTATCATTTACATGGATGATCTGACTGTTTTCTCCAAAAACAGAGGGGATCATATCTCAGATCTACGTAAAGTGTTCCAGAAGTGCAGAGAATTCGACATCTCCTTGAATCCCAAGAAGTGTATTTTCGGGGTTACAGAGGGAAAATTGTTAGGGCACGTAATATCAGAGAAAGGAATTGCTATAGATCCAGAGAGAGTGGAAGCCATCCTAAAAATTCAGCCGCCTGCCAGCAAGAAAGAAATGAAATCTTTCTTTGGTAAGATTAATTTTGTCAGGAAATTCATCACTGGATTTGCTGAGATTGTCAAGCCACTAAATGCCATGTTAAAACAAGATGTCAAGGTCGAGTGGACCGCAGAAGCGAATGAGTCCTTTGCAGAGATTAAAAGAGCTATTACTGATGCTCCAGTGTTGGTCAGTCCAGATTATAGCAAACCGTTCTATATCTATTCATTTGCTTCAGACCACTCATGTGCTGGAATGCTGACACAAAAGTCTGATGAGGGGAATGAGCATCCCATCGCTTTCATGAGCGCGCCATTGAAGGATGCTGAGTTGAAATACCCATGTGTGGAGAAGCAGGCATATGCCCTTGTTCGAGCAGTAAAGAAATTTAGGCACTATATCCGCCGAAACAAAGGTGTTTGCAATTGGAAGTTCTGATGCAATTAAGATTATTATTGATCACGGAAATATAAGTTAGAAGCCTTGAGCTAAATAGGTAACCATGCTTGAGTATGACATTGAGATCCGACCCATGAAGCTGTGGTAAGAAGACGAGGGACTCCCTTGAGACCATAGCGAGATAGGCCACGGGTAATGCATGCAACTATGATGTTAAGCGGTTTCCCAGTCATTTGGTATATTAATGTAGTTATTATTTCTTTGAATCAACAAGCTCCTGGTCGTTTAAATGCAGTACAGAGGCGAGCCTTGAGACTGAAAAGTGATGGTTTCATGTTGAAAGGAGCTGTCCTATACAAGAAGAATCACGAAGGTATTTACTTAAGGTGCCTTGGAAAACAGGAAGCCGAAAGAGTAATAAATGAGTTTCATGAAAATATAGCCTTTGGTCATGGATTTACGCCATTGCTCGCTATGAGGAACCGGTTACTGCGGGCAGGATACTACTGGCCTACACTATTCAAGGATGTTCACCATCATGTCCGGACCTGTCACACTTGCCAGACGGCAGCAACAAGAGAAAGGTGTGCAGCACTTCCGCTCCAGTCTGTGATTGACGTAAAACCTTTTGCTCAATGGGGTATGGATTTCATCGGCCCCATCAATCCACCATCTTCTGCTGGACACAGGTATATCCTCACCATTACTGACTACTTTACAAGGTGGACTGAAGCATTTTCTTGTAGGTAGTGTACATCAGAGGTAGTAATTGATTTTCTTGAATCTACTATTCTCAATCGGTTTGGATGTCCTATTGCTGTTGTGTGTGATAATGGTCCTGCCTTTGCATCTTTGAAATTCTCAAACTGGGCTTTTGATCATGGCATTGTTGTTAAGTTTGCATCTAATTATTATCCCCAGGGGAATGGTCTAGCTGAATCCTTTAATAAGAACCTGTTGACTGTTATCCGAAAACTATTAGAGATGAACCCAAAGGACTGGCATACCCAGCTTAGGTTTGCTCTTTGGGCAGATCGTACTCGGGTTAAGTCCTCCATTGGTACCTCTCCTTATCATTTAGTGTACGGTCTGGAACCAGTTTTCCCTATCAACTTAAAATCCCCACTCTACAGTTTATCAACCAGTTCTATGATGAGGGGGATAGAAGGGAAGCAAGATTAGCTGAACTATTGCATCTTGAGGAAAAACGGGATAATGCCCTTGAAAAGTTCGCCAAACACCAGGGGTAGTCAAGCGATGGTTCGACAGGAGAGCCACGGTTAAGGCTTTTAGGATTTCTGACCTTGTCCTGTATTGGGATAAGCCACATGATCAGAAAGGGAGCCATGGAAAATTTGATAAACTGTGGCTTGGTCCTTACCAGATTGCCGAAATTCTGGGAGATAATGCCTTCCGTTTGAGGACTCTCACGGGAGAGGACATACCACTGCCTGTTAATGGGCAGTATCTTAAACATTATTTCCAGTCTTGAGCTGTTCTCAGCTCTTTGCCCTGTAAATAGTTAGTTAGGTTGCTTTCTTTGTTTTTTTTGCTTGTTTGGTTAGGGTAGGTTTCTCTTTCTGCTTTGCTGGTTTTGTTTGGTTAGAGTAGGTTTGCTTTGATTTGTTTGTTTTGCTTTGCGTTGCTCTTGCTTTTGGTCTTATCTCCTTTCGGGATTGTGGATGCATTTGTATGATAATGGTGGCAAAGCAGGTCCAATGTTCCTGATATTTTCCTTACAAACTTTGATCGTTTTTTCCAGAATGTCATGGTATGGATTCCGTTACCTATGTCACTTGTCTTTATGGTAAGGCGAAGGTTTTCTGGTTAGTCTGAACAGGGATGTATTGGGGTCTTATACCTTTAATCTTTAAACATACCTGAAGTTGTAAAAGGTCCTTATAAGGCCTAGACAGGTGAAAAATCTTTTTCTGCTCTAGTGCCACTGTGGTTCTCAGCCCTGAGTGTGAACTTCACTGTTCACAGGTTGAATAAATTGAGTAAAAAGAAATATCCTAAAAAAAAACAAAAAAAACAAAAAAAAAAAGAGAAGAAGAAAAGAAAAGAAATGTATATTGAAAATCCTGAGGTTCGAATTCAACTCATCAGGGGGATCTGAATATCTCTACCGGGGCTATAGACGCCTGGCTGGCAGTAGAGCTATGTTTGGGAGGATCACAGTGATAACCTCGTCGGGGCTATGAACGCCTGACTGGCAGCGAGGCTCTATCCAGGTTACTTTTAGGGTCAGAATCTTTACGTAGCCTGTTCATACCAAGTCTGGTTCTTTGCAACTGAAGGTAGGTAAGATATGCACATGCACACACTTGGACCCTGGTATAGGAATGTCTGAATGGATGGGAGTTTCTTAGCTTTAACTTAGGGTGACGGCTAGGTACTAGAGTTGAAACCAGAGTTCTGGGTTCTTGATTCCAGTTTGTCATCGAAATGCTCAGGAGCATTTCCCCAGCAGAGTCGCCATTTGTTGTGCAGTTTTTGCACACACGCCCCACTTGGAGTGGGGACTCCCCTTTTTTTTGGTGTCTTTGACCTTTGATTTTGTTGGATTTATCATTTTGGGGTCTTGACATGTTGGTTTTGCTGGCTTTGCCCTTGCCTTGGGGTTGCAATTGATTGAAATTGAGTTTTTGGCCAAATCCAGGTTTTCACCTAGATCCGGGATTTTCCGCCTCTGGCAGATTTTTCGGGCCCTGGTTCCTTGTCCGTCTCTTGCCGGATTCTCCGATTCTGGGTTTTTGCCTAACATCGGAATTTTCCGGTCCAGTCGGATTTTCCCGGATTCTGTCAAAATCCCAATCTTCCTGATTTCCCCAGTTTCTGCATTTCCGCGGGATCCGTGACTCCGTGCATTCTGGGATTCTCCGAAATTCCACTTGGGGCTCGGGTTTCCAGACTTGTCAGGAACGTCTTTTCGCGCATTAATGGCTGAGGTACCTTGGTTCAGACGGGTATAGGGGCGACTTTAGGGCATTTTCTGATTCATTCCAACTTCTATTGCTTCCTTGTTTTCTGCTCTGGCGATTCAGAACTTTCAATTGAGCTTTGAGGATTGATCTTGGTTTGTTTGCATGTGAATTGCTTGAGTGTTGCTGCCAGTATCTCATTGCTTGGACGTGTTTGTCGCGTGGTTGACTTTCTGAGCTCAGATTTCTGCTCGTTTTGATCCATGGTATGTATTCGTCGCCCTTCCGTTTGCTTGCATGGTGATTTGAGGTTTTCTTGTACTGGGCATTGTTGAATTTTGGGGTCAGCCCTTGTTTTGGTTTTGGGTTTCGTATTTATCCAGTCGGGTTGATCCGTTTTTTTTATTGAAGCCCATCCCTCATGCCCTATGAGTTCTGTTTGTCTGTTTAACTACATATTTACACTTTTCTGGGTCGTGTTGCTTGTTTGTTTTGGGCGCAGGATGTGTTACCATGCGAATTTAGGGTTTCCTTGGTGTTTCGGTTAACGGGATGATTTGATCTTGTGTTTGAATGACTTTCGCCCCGTTTCGTGTTGGCTTCCCCGTCCTGTGAGGATTAGAGGGCTTTTAGGTAAATCCTGAACTGATATTTTAACCCTAAAAGCTTGCTCTGGTTTTAATTGCGGATATGTGGTTGTTCGATTTAGGGCATCGTCGTTTTAGTATGAGATCCTTCCTTTGAGTGCTTCTGAGAATTGGAACCCTTTGCATATTCGAGTCTAGTGATTGTCGTCGGTTTTGGGTTCATTCGAGCTTAGGTATTGGAGATCTTGTGGTCGCTCCAGTTTTGGTGCACGATTTGCCATTTTTCGGGTTTCCGAGGCTGTCGCGGAATTTTCGGTCTCCCGGATTTTCCCGGTTTCTTTTTATTCCGCAGACAGGGTTAATTTTTGGTGCATTTTACGCTGTCCGCAAAAGTCCGTCCCATCCGGATTTTTCTGGATTTCCTGTCTGATTGCATTCTTTTGTATATTTTGGTGATAGGATTGATGGAATGTTTGTTAATGCTTATTTCTTGTTGCCAAAGATTAAAATTAATGATTTTCCTTTGATTTTCGAACATATTAATGATTTACATGCCTAATAGTGCTTTGGTAGCAGAAATCCGTCTGGGTCGGATTTCTCCAAAATTCTGTCCCGACGGTATTTTCCTGGTTTACATGATTTCTCGGATTATCTGATTTCTCCGGATCTCGAAAGATTGGCAATTAGTAGTTGATTCTAATGGATTTATATGATGTGTGCTAACTCCTGGGATTGATATGAGCTCAATATTTGAATTCTAATGACGACTTTTGGATGTGCAGGCTGAATCTAGCAAGGCTGCTGCTGGGAAGTCCAAAGGTGGTGCAGGGGCATCTTCAGTTTCTGAGACAGAAAGATTGAGGTTGGACATGAAGAGTCAGGTCCCGGAGAGTAAGATATCTTCCGTGTGGGCGGATGTGTCCGATACCAACGTTGGTGCCTGGCGTTATGAGGAATTCAAATAGAGAATAGCTGAGAAAGACCCGTCACCCTTGAGGCGGGGGATGATCAACTCAGGGTTGGTACATGTGGCAGGATTCCCTCCAGCAGTCCAGTGCTACGAGCTGATTTTGGAGTGTGCTAGGCAGTACGCTTTTGACAAACAGATGGTGGTTAGCACTGAGGGATGAGTGTTGGCAAACTTCAGCCCAGCCTCCATTGCCCGAGCCTTCAGCATGCTGGATCTCCCCTCGTTCTGTGCCTTAAACATTGACACTGCTCGCACGTATTATGAGAACGAGCCAGTTAAGGCTCAGCAGCTTATCAACTCATGGCTTGAGAAGGCCAAGTCTCACCACTCCAAATTGCCCAAACAGTTGCACAGGGTGAAGTTTAGGCCGGATATCTATGATGCTATTACACTGTTGAGCAGGGTGGCAGGACTTAAAACCGCCAGGGTATTGGAAAATTGGATGGTCCATGTGATCACCAAGATAGGCCAAGGAACGAATTATCACTGGGCCGGACTTATCAGTGCAGAAATAGATAAACAATTAAGGAATGTTTTGGAGGGAAAGAAATTCGCCATGTCCTCCTATGTCATGTATATACTGGCCATCTCCTACCCCTACAAGGGACTAACTCAGGCGGGAACCGTTGGACAGGATATTATCTATGAAGTCTATCTGGAATTGCACCTCGGACACGGAGATTATAGGAGGGCCAATGATGCCTTCACCATGCACATTACCCGGACCCTTCAGAATGTGGAGCACATCAGATTGTCCGATGGGGCAAAAGGACTGATTAAGAATTACGGGGCCTGGTTCATCCAGTTCCCCACCTTCACTTATCTCCAGATTGATGGATGCCCCGTTGCACCCTACAGATTGCCCAGGTATCCCACTAACCACATTGTGCTGCTAGAGGTCGTGAAACAAATTTGTGAGTTTGATGCAGTGGTCAAGAGGGAGAAACATAAAACTGGTTTTGGAGGTGACTTTCCCCTTGGGATTGGCGTGGGAGAAATGTGCCCTTCCATTCAATCAGCCCACATTGCAGGTGAGGAGTTAGCTACTTATGGATTCTCTTTCCATTCAAAGAGAATGAACTTTGACATCACCGGAGAAGCATAGAAGAGGGCTACCCAAGAATTTAGACATAAAGAGGATTTGGAAGATTACTGGGTCAATATCAAAGATGACCTTGATGCACGGAGGAAAAGGTATTCCCCGCTGCCAGTAGAGGAAATTAGGCAGTACAATGTGAAGCCGATTCCAGATCAGCTGGAAGAAGATGGAAAACTGGTCCAGGACCATGTCTATGAGCCCATCAAGGATAGGTCAGTGGCGGATATTGATTGGAATGAGCCTGAGGTGACAGAGTTGGAGGGCTTGATGGCTCTGGTGCTGAGATATACCTTTTCTTGGGTTAAACATGGGGTGTGGGTATTGGAAAATGCTAATGTGCCATGCACTTTTGATTTGATGGGGAATCTCAACCCCATGTCCACCTCTAAAGAATCTGAGGAAGAGGACCCCAAAGGGAAATCAGCCAAAACATCGCCATTTAAGATCAAAGTCAGAGGTCCTAAAGGGACTGAGCCTGCAGCAAAGAGGAAACCAATTGGCAAACGCAGGTGGAAGACTCTAACCATCAGTAAGTCCTCGGATGAGGAGGAGGTGGAGAAAGCTGAAGAGGAGGATGCTCCTCCACCGCCCAAGAAAGCCAGAACTATAAGGGTGGCGAAGAAGAAAGGCCAAACGACTTCGGAGGATGAACCCCCAATTGTGGATGTGGAAAGCTCCAGAGGGGAGAAGACCAAAGTATACACCAGAAAATCTAGAACTCCTTCCCCAAAGGATGCCGCACAGCCAAAGGATTCTTCCCCAGTATTGCCAGCCACTGAACAGGACAAGCCTGTCTCTCCTCCACAGAGTGTAACAGAACCGGAGAATCCGGATGGACAAGAAACCAGCGGAGAAGTGGAACCTTTCAAAGAAGGAGCCTTATTTAGTGAGGCCGCCGAACTTGAGGTGGAGATAGAAGAAAGGCACACTTCTCCCTTGGTGCAATACGAGGACTCTCCGGAGAGTGAGAAAGGTCGCGGATCACCAGAACCGGAGGAAAGCCTGCCTGCTCGGACTCCATCGCCAGTGTTTCCAGAATTGGGAATTGAGGAGGCTGTTCAGAGCGAGAAGACTCCTGAGAAGGAAGAAGATGACAAGGCCACAGCTGAGGAGGAGGAGGAAGTCACAGAGGACCCGGGGAAAACTGACACAGAAGGAATCCGGACGGACCCTGTAGCCCCGGACTGGTTAGAAAAATAAATAGTAAGGAAGAAACAGGTGATAGTAGAGGACACTCCTCTTGACTGGGATGCAATGTTATCTCAGATTGGTAAGGGGAAGAAGAAGAAGGCTGCTAGGATAATTTCCTAGGTGGAAAGGGATGAAGTGCACAACCGTGTAGTTCACATCGCCACCCCTGCTGCAGATAAAACAAGAGATGAGGTAGCAAGCCAGGATTACAGTGTCCAAACCATTAACCTTGGGCCGGCCTCCCTAGAACAAGACATTGAGGAATTCGAGGGGTCAAGTGCTGTAATTGTGGATAGATTGAAGAAGGAGACCCAGACAAAACGGGAGTTGAAAAGGGAAAATGAGAGGTTAAGGAAAAGCTTAGAAGAGGTCATGAAACCTCTACAGTCCCTCCATCCGTCCTCCTCTTCTACTCCCGGATTTCTGCCGAAGGAAACAATTTTTGGCATAGAGAAGATGAAGGCCTCCACAAAAGCTGCCACAGACTGGTTGATGAGTGTTCAGACGCAAGGAGATGAAGCTATTAAGGAAATCCTGTATGTTGGCAAGGATGCAGTCCGAGGAAAAGAGCTGATGGAAAGCATCCTTTCTCAGGATAAGAATGATGTCGATTCCCTGCTGCAGAAGACAAAGATTATTCTGGGGCATGGCAAGGAACAATTAGGCAAGGATGGAATTCTTCCCTCTACCAGGTTGGATGAACCATGGGAATGGTTCGAGGCATTACAGATCAGGCAGGGAGGCCTGAAAAAGATACAGAAACGAAGAAAAACCATTGATGCCGACCTTACTGCAATCTATGATGGTTGCAATGCATTTTTTGAAGTGATGACAGGAAGGAATAAGATGGCTCCTAAGTACCTAAGTTTAGATCAATTTAAGGAATGGTGGCATGAGGTTTATGCCCCAGATTCTGATGAGGTTGTCACTGGCCATATGCTTGATGATGCAGCTACATACTTGGCAGTGATAGATAGGTACCTGACCAGCAGGAAGGATTGGAAGAAAACCATTAAGCGGTCCAATGAAGGGATTGATTCGATTAAATGCCGGCTCAAAGTTTTGCCATTGCCACCCATTGCTGAGCTGGAGGGAGTTTTCTCAAAGGTCCAAGGGTCACCATCACGGAGGAAAGACAAAGGAAGTAGCAGTTAAGGTTTATCTCGAGATTTGTGCTTCCCTATTATCATAGGGCGTGCATTGGACCGAATTTCCTTGGGGACTATGCCTTGGCCGACTTGGATGATGGCATTAAATGTGTGCCTTAGTTTGTTTCCTTGGCTGACCTGTTTTGGCGGTTTTTATTATTTTGTAAAAATGTTTGGCTGGGCCGACATGTTTTGGGGGAAAATTTGATAAGTAGGCATTCTTGCCTCATTGTAGGGTTTTCAGTTCAGAAAATTTTGATAGACATTAGCAGTATAGAGATTAGCAAGAGCAATAGTTAGAGTTTTAGAATTTCTTGAAGCAAATATCATATTCAGAACAGTTGAATTGTTGCAGCATTTGATGATTAATACAATTGAAGGCATTGTGGTTTTCCTGGTGAAATCCTTTGTGTTATCTCATCTTGCATGGTTCTTTTGCTCTATCTTTTACATTGCTTGAAGATCTAGGGTTTAATATTCATAAATAAATTAGTTTGGTTGGATAAATGGTGTATGTGATTTCATATTTGGAATGTCGGTAGCTATCTTTGGTCTATACTCCCAGTAACTATCTGATTGTAGTAGGCTGGCGAAGTCAACCTGGACCATATATTCAAATGTGCTTAAGTTCGGTTGTAGATGCAAGTCTATGATTTGAAAATTTGTATTCCTCAGAAGATTGCACTGTTCTTGTAAGATTGCCTTGTGGGTCGAACAGGAATTGGTTATTTGAGATAGGTCCATTCCAGATATATGTCATTTGCATTGCTTGTCCGTTCAGTAATTTAGATTTTATTACCTTCCCTGCATCCCTATCTTTTGCAATTTCTTTATTATTCGGTTAGATCTAGGATTCAAGATCATCATATTGTCAGATCTGATAAATTGAAAGGGTTCAGTTTGCTTGTAGTAAGGTCCGATTGTGATTACCAGCAATTTCACATTTCATCTGAGTTGTTTTATGCATTGTTATGACCTAACACCCGAGAGACCTTGGGGTGATTTTCAACAATTTATTGTTGGAGATTATCTTTTAAGAGAGATAGAATATCATTTTCTGTCTGAGTTGTTGCTGTGCAGAAAACACCATCAACAAATAGGTCGTCAAAGATTGTTTCCCTTTTGCAATTTGGACTATTAAGGGATTACGTTGCATGAATTATAAATGTTTGAGGGAAGCAATAAATTTTAAAAATTGAGTAAATCTCATTACAAATGTTTATTTGAATAGATAGTATACTATATTGACATTGATATATAATCATTAGGTTTATTTTTTTTTAATATTAAATGAAGTTTCTATAATAAGTTAGTCAATTGGTGCTAGTTATAATAGGGAGAGAATAAAAGAAGAAAAAGGATGATTAGTAACCATCAATGGTTATTACACTCACTATATTAATAATATGATGTATACAATAAAATGAGATTTATTTGGTTGTCCTAATTCTTCTGTTTGAGCTACAATTGTCTAATATACTTCATACACTGTTATGAAACCCAAGTTCTTGTACTTGTAGGCACAATGCCTTAGGTACTTCATTCTCATAGATATTTTACAATGTCACTCATACATTAAAGATTCTCTTATAATGTCTACATCATAGGTGCTCATGATGAGGTTAACTTCAAATGAATAACTTGAGATTGCCTCGCTAAGCTTCACACACTCTTTTATAATGGATTCAAATTATAAATGAGATTTGACAAGATCATCAAAATAAGGATGTTGCATTGCTTTTTTGGCTGAGATTCTCTTGGATGGCTCTTAAATCAAAATTTTATGTAGGGATACACCAATCAATTTTTAGTAGTTTACTTTAAAATAGGAAAAGTAAAAGAAGAAAAGGAAAGAGCATCCAAAATGGAAATGAAATGAAAATAGATGGAAGGAATTTATAGACAACAAATCCACACCATTTGGTTCCAATTCAGGAACAAAAAGGCATAAATCTCGATGCTTCCATTGAGGATAGGCATGCTAGTCTCTCAACTTAGTCACTCCTAGCCATACATCTTCATTGGGAGTTCCAAGATACCTATTGCACACAACACCTCTCATGAATAGAATAACTTGAAATTCAAGATGCTCTTATAATGTCTACATCATACGTGCTCATGATAAGGTTAACTTCAAATGAATAGCTTTAAATTCCATCGCTAAGCTTCACACAAAATTTTATAATGGCTTAAAATCATAATTGAGATTTGTCAAGATCATCAAAATAAGGATGTTGCATTGCTTTTTTGGCTGAGATGGTCTTGGATAGCTCATAAATTGGCATTTTCTGCAAGGGGACACCAATCAATTTTTATTAGGTTACTTACAAATAGGAAAAGTAAAAGAAGATGATATAAAAAATAGATGATAGCATTGGCATCATACAAATTAATGTGCATGCAAGTATAAATTAATAAGAACCAATGTGCATACTTACAAATTAATTCAATGAACCATTTGGGTCTGCTCTACTCTTTATTGTGTCAAGTATTGTCTCATGGTTAGACTCATAGACCTTCCACAAGGTCTTGTTCAAAGGTCTACCCCCATATTTGGTCAAACGAACATTGGATGCCACAACAAGGTTTGAGTAATGAAGAATCTTTCGATGTGTGTCAAAGTCCTGAAATGACCAATATTTAACACTCTTATGAGGGTACCTTCTAAGCCATGTTCCAGTAACAACAACTGAGCCTGTAGGGTATTCGATGTTTTCTCCATCTATAACTAGGACCTCCAATTTCTTTTTTGTCTCAACACAGTGAGACAAGTAATATTTTGTTCCCTCTTCGTTGTATTCATTTGCAATAATTGCATAAACATGCCCTACATTGATATGTGCAACAAATCTCTTGAAATTAGTCAATATTACAAATACACTACAAAGTAAGATAACAATAGGAATTTCAAAAACTAAGAATGTAGATATATTACCTGGTTGAACTAGATTTGATATGTGGTCAAAGTCGACCAATTGATCCATCTATGTTAGTTCCAATTCCATTGGAGGGAAATACGTGTGAAGTGGGATATGATAACTTAATGACCATTTCTCAACCCACTCCTTTGACTCACAATCATCCCAGGCTTTCATTGTACATGAAGAACAAAAGCATGCCATCTTCCATGTACTGATACTCCATGAACCTGCATCTGAGCTAAGGAAAGAGTGTAGCTCACTTGATTCGGTTAGTGTACAACAATCCTCATATGGTACAATGTTAGTATCATCCATCAACCAAAAAAATATATGAAATAAAGATGTACCTTCATTACCTGGACCCATCAAAGCATTAAACCACTCAACAATTTATTTTGCATCTGTCAACTTTGCATTGTATTTATACTTTAACTCTTCTCATGATAATTCTCTTTTCACACATGCTCCTACACCATCATGCTCCCCCTTTCCATGCCCAGCCTCACAAAAGTTCCACATATAATGAACACCTATAATGACATGCATCTTGCACAACCAATAGAACATGCACGAGTTCTTGAACTATATTGCATAGTTATCTGACCATATTATATGTCGGTCATATGCTATTGCCCTCTAATCCAAATCACTATAGAAAATATGGAAGCAACCTTGAATGAACTCTGGAGAATATGTGCGATCATCACTAATGTAAAAAGTGATACTCCCTCAATACCTTCCTTTGGTCGTCTGTACTATCAGCTGCATGAATGAATGCTATGTGCACAAATATCAAAACCTATGTGGAGTTGTAATATTGTGATTGCACCTCATATTGTGGCTATAGAGTATAGTTCTCTATAAATTCAACCACTAAAACTATGCTACCAATTGGAAAGGTGTCCTTGAATAGCTTGAATTGTGTGTCCAACCATCGAGCTCTATGGGTATGCCTTGCATACTCATCCACTATATTGTCACGAAACATGGACATAAACTGATCCATTAGAATCATCTAAATAACCAAATCACACCTTTTTTCTTGATTACCATATTTTGTAGCATATGCCATTGTTTTATACTTCCCAAAATTTACTAGTTTTTTTCCCACCTCATTTGTTCTTTCTATATGTTGACATACTGGCATATGCTGCAAGCCACCACCCAAGTCACCTAACATGAACCATCCAAGCATAGTTTCCTATAGAATATTTGGCCATCCTCTATTTCACATAATTATTTTGATAAGAACTCTCTTGAAGATTTTTGTGGGGCTTGTATGTCACAATCTTGCAAAACATCATTAGTATGCAAATCTAAACATATAGAATGATAAACACCATAATGGTTAGAGAATTCAATATGTAGTCTACAACAAAAAGTAGTGCATGTGTGATTTATATTGACATAAAGAGGTTTAATGATTTTAAAATATCTTTAAAAAATACTACTTTGAGGATAATCCTATTGAAATTTACAAAAAAAATGGGTTTGAGTCATATCCAAAAAATTCTTTAGATGTGGCTCACAGTTCTGACTACTGATTCTCCTTCTTACCACATCCCTTTGATTCAAAGATGGCCTTATGTTATTCTTCCAATACTCTTTAATTAGTGTTCTCAATGCTTCAACAATTTTTTATTTTTTCATTGTAGTCTCCCCGGGAATGCCCATAATTCATTTGAATTGGTGCCCTTAATTCTTTGCCATCTTTGAATGGCTCTTGATAAATTTTTTCTATTAATTCTCAATTTTTCACTCATCTTTCTAATGAGACGAGCTCTCTTTGTTTGACTACTTACCAAAGTCAATGTAATGACACGTTGAGTGACATTACTATCCTTTGAGTGTGAGGTATTACCCACACTCTCATATAAATCCATTAGATTCTTCACAGTAGTGTTTTCACTTTAAGAATTTGATGTTCTCAACCCAAGAGTCTTCATGTTGTTTCTATACTTTATACCCCGCTTCATTTTGACAAATAGTTGACATCTTGCGATCTCATTTAGCCTTTCAAAGAACAATTTCCAAATATTATCAACATATCTTCTACAAGTGCATGTTGGAATCTTACCTTCCATGTGCTACAAAATATCCTCATCAACATTAATCAAATACTTTGGCTTTCTACGCAAAATTCTAGGTGGTGTTCTCCTAGATACATACATCTCAACATTAGGAATTTCATCAATATTTAAGTGAGGTGGGCTAGATTGTGTACCTTTGATTGAGGATGGAATGGATGACATACCTTGAGGTTCACATGGGGATGATGACATACCTTCTTCATCAAATCTGAGTGCTGATGTACTCTCAACTTGAGTTGTGGTGGATGGTGTCCAACCATATTCACTTGCGGTAGATGGTGTCCCTCCATATTCACTTGTGGTAAAGGGTGTGTCTCCAACTATGGTATTCAATATGTCTTACCACGATGGTTTCACATTCATTCCCCTTTTTCTACCAATGCCTCTTCTCTTTTAGATGGTTGAGGTTTCTCTTCAATTGTCTTGTTTTCATCAATCGTATCCAATTTCTTTTTTTCATGGTATTCCCTCACCCATTCTCTCTCCTTTGCTTTATTAGTTTCATACTCTTCATCTATTAGTTTATTCCTTGTTTGTTTCCTTGGCATGGTGGATAACTTTACCTGCAACATGGTAATGAGATGAATATTAGTTCCTAAAAAATGAATCCATTCAAATAAATTAAATGTATGTCATTCAAGGCTTCATATAAAATACTTACAATAATATTGTAGGAAAGTATTTATAGACAAAGGTCACATGAATTGTTTTCATGGAATTCGTTAAAGAAATGTGGTAATGTGGCATGCCATGATTGCAAGATAGGCTCAAAATGGAAGCATGGACAAGGCATGAGGCATATGCTACCCCTACTTTATCAACCCTACCACATTGGCAAGCTAATGGAGCACCACTAGCTTGTCAATGAGGTAGGGTTGACAAGGTAGGGACATCGTATGCCTCATAGAAATGGGGTCTCATGGTGATTATCAACCCTACCACATTGGTAAGCTAGTGGTGAACTAGTTTTCCAATGCTCCACTAGCTTGCCAATGCAGTAGGGTTGCTAATGCTCCACTAGCTTGCCAATGTAGTACGGTTGATAAAGTAGGGGCAGTGTGTGCCTCATGGAAATGAGGACTCGTGGTGATATACATTACCATGAGACCCCATTTCTATGAGGCATATCACTGTGAGACCCCATTTCTATGAGCCACAAGCTGCCCCTACCTTTTAAACCCTACCGCATTGGCAAGCTAGTGAGCTCAGTAGCTTGCCAAGTTCACTAGCTTGTCAATGCTACCACATTTTGCATACATTTATATGAAAACACTATTGTCAAACTTTTCAAATGTCTTGTCCATGCTTCCATTTTGAGCCATGATTGCAAGATAGGCTGCACCTTTCCCTATGTTGCTAACTTAGCCTTGAATAAAGATTCTTGAAACAATGGAGAGAAGGGTTAGAATCCCTTGTAGGTAGACTAATCAAGGAAACGTTTAAAATATATCACAACATAACTGATGAGGTAAGTTTAGTGATGAGCTAAATTTAGAAATAGAGATGAAATCCAAAATAAATTTAAAGATCTATCAATGTGGGAGGAGTACATTCCAATTTTTAAGAGACATGTATGGAAAATTTGGCAGCATAGACAAGGAAATCAGCTACTTGGTGTAACTATTTGAAAAAATACCTCAATGAGATATGTCCTCGTGGACTATAATGATTGCAGGATATGCACAAAATAGATTTATTGAAAAGGATTTAGAAAATTTCAAGCATATATGTAAATTGTAGGTGTAAAATAAAATTCAACTACATTTTCCAACATCCCCCATGCCTATACCAAAATGAAACCTTTGGAGAGTGGTATGCACATCCATAGTAAAGGATTGAGAAATGATGTATTATTTTACTTCCTTATAACTTATGTCATATATATGTGTATACGAAATGTGGGAGCATACACAAGGCAAGTCAATTGTTTAACAAAATGCCTCAAAGAGATGTGGTTTAAAAATGCAATTGGAAAGTCTAAAGAATTGTGCAATTGAAAATGTGCATTAACAAGCTAAGGTTATAATGACAAACAAACAATGATCAACATGGAATACAAAAAATAACAAAAATGAAAACAAGCCATAATAGAATGAAAGAAAATGTTTAAATACTTCACACCTAAAAAACAAGAGTTTCAAATGGAGGAGTTCTACCCAATTATGTAGCCTTTGCTTCTTCTTTCTTCAAAATCCTCAACAATTTGACTTTTTCAAAAGTTTGTTCCCCTCCAAACTTCAATTGTATATCACTCTTCAATGGATTCTAGACTTGAATTGATATTATATACGTTTCAACATGAAAACTCTGCTATTTCATGCAAAGGTAGTGGAAAGATGATGAAAAAGGTGGTGGAATGTGAAAAAAATTCATGCACGCTTCACAAAATCATCAAATTTTTTTTTTGTCAAAGCACACATAACACTAGGAGAATATGCAAAATGTGGGACTTGAGATAATGGGTATATTCAGAGTTTTACTATTTTTAGAGCAAGCCAAAACACGCTTGCATTATAACTTGAGCGTGTTATGTCTTACTAAAACAACACCCATATCTCTACTACTTCAAAATGTTCTTGTGTTATGAGATTTTTTTTTTTTAGGTTTCTTTTCTTTCTCTTTCTCTCTACTGTCTACCCTCAATCCACAACCCTTAAACTCTACCCTTAAACCCTCAACCCTTTACCCTCAACCTTAAACCCTAAAACCTATACCCTAAAACCCTAAACCCTCTACCCTCAACCCTAAACTCTCAACCCTAAACCATTAAACCCTCTACTCTCTACCCTCAACCCTCAACCCTTAAACCTTCTACCGTCTACCCTCAACCCTCATCCTTCAACCCCATATCCTCAACCCAATACCTTAAACCATCAAACCTATAGGTCCTTAACCCTATACCTTCAATTCTTAACCCTCTACCCTCTACCCTCTATATCTCTCCCACTCCCTCCCTCTCTCTCTCTCTCTCTTAATTATCTCCCTCCTACCCCTCTATCCCTCTCAAGTATCTCACTCACTCACCCTATCTCTCCCCCCACCCCCACCCCACACTTAAATCCCCACCCTCTACCCTCTATCTCCCACTCCCTCCCTCTCTTCCTGCCCTCCCTCTTGGCCCTCCCTCTCCCTCAAGCATCTCTCTCTCCCACTCACTGACTCCATCTCTCCCTCTACCCCAATTTTTAACCCTTAAATCCTCTACCCTCTACCTTTAAACCCTCCACCCTTTACCCTCTATCTCTCTCCCACTCCCTCCCTCCCTCTCTCTCTCTCAAGTATCTCCCTCCTACCCACTCTCCCTCTTTCAAGTATCTCTCTCTCTCACTCACTCCTATCTCTCTCCCCTCTACCCTTAACCCTCTACCCTATATCTTTCTCCCACTATCTCCCTCTATCTATCTGAAGTCTCTCCCTTCTAACCCATCTCCCTCTCTCAAGTCTCTCTCTCTCTCTCTCACTCACTCACTCCTATCTCTCTCCCATCTACCCTTAACCATCCACCCTCTACCCTTAAACCCTCTACCCTCTACCCTCTATTTCTCTCCCACTCCCTCCCTCTCTCCCTCAAGTATCTCCTCCTACCCCTCTCTCTCTCAAGTCTCTCTCTCACTCTCACTCACCTACTCCTATCTCTCTCCCTCTCTACCCCTTAATCATCTACCTCTATCTCTTCTCCCACTCTCTCTCTCTCTCAAGTCTCTCTCCTACTCTTCCTCCTCTCAAGACTCTCTCACCCACTCACTCCTTATATCTCTCTCCCTCTACCCCTTAACCCTCTATCCTCTACCCCTTAACCCTCCTTAAACTCTTACCCTCTACCCTTAAAACCCTCTACCCCCTCTGCCCCCATCTCTCCTACTCCCTCTCTCTCAAGTATCTCCCTCCTACCCCCTCTCCATATCTAAAGTCTCTCTCTCTCTCAATCACTCCTATATCTCTCCCCTCTCCCCTCTACCCTTAACACTTAAATCCTCTACCCTCTACCCTTAAACACTTAAACCCACTACCCTAAACCCTAAATCCTACACCCTTTATTCTCAATCCTAGACCCTAAACCCTAAACCCTTAAACCATAAACCCTTAATATTAAAAGGTGAAGAACAACTGAGAGGTGGGGGTGAATCAGTTGTCACCAAATTTAAACTCAACTTCAACAATTATTAACTTCACAACCTCACTATTCTATTATTAAGTATGAACATGAAATGAAGATGATAGAAAGGAAAATAAACACAAAGAACACTAGATTTTTACATGGAAAACCCAATGAGGGAAAAACCACGGTGAGGATTAACTCACAATATAAAGAGATAGCGAAACCGAATACAAAGGCTCACTACCTACAGAAAGGACTCACTGTCTAGTAGGGAGGCTCATTGCCTACATATACAAAAGAAAACAAAATATCCACTGTAGCAATTTACACACATCTGCAACCTTGATTAGAATATTGCATAAATCTTCATCTCACTGCTTTTAGGAATCTAACACAATGAAGTATTGCCACCTCAACTCACTTTCACACAACTCTACTCTTCACTTGTGGCTTACTTTGTTATTTTTTATCATTTAAATATTCACAAATTAACTTGAATTTATATCATCTTCAACCTTAGAAACTCTCTCCAAGGTCGGCCACATACGGTTCATTTCATAGATTCAAATTAGGTCAGAAACTCAACATTCCCATGATGGAGAGAAATGAGAGTGGACCAACTAAACACTTAACCAAGACCAAAAATAATGTCTCAGATCAACCACATGCTTCCTTAAGTAAATTTAATTCTTCATATGAAGTGTAAACACTAGGTCAGCCAAACCTAATGAAAACACAAATGGGCATTGAAGTACATGCTTCCCAACAAGAAGATAACACGTGAATGATGTAACACACTTCATCATGCATGAGAACACATGTCAGGTTCCTTTAGATGCATCTTCAGCAAGTGTAACAAATTTCAAACATAGAACTCCTTCCATCAGTCCATCTGGACTGTGCAAACACATACAACAATTCTGAAACTCAAATTCTAGATCACCAAACCATAAACATTTTTTCCATAACCTAGAGAAAACCTTTACACAACATATTCTAGATTAGAAAGTCTTGAAAGAAAATAGCAGAGGATTGTGAAGCAGAAACATTTCTCCCAGTCCACAGAAAGTCAACTCTGCTAGAATAGTTAACACACCGGTGAACACAACTTTCACATTCCATTAAACTAGAGACTACAAATCACTAGATATCACCATTAGATCATCAACAACAACCCTTTAGATCCTCAAAAGAATAGGATCAACACAAGAGAAATGCAAAGCACATACTGGAGCACATTTTGAACACTTACATAACTTTGACTTCTCTCTTTATTAATTTTCTCAAAAGCACTTGGAAACCCATAATTTTAGCACATTTGCAACATCATAAGGATAGTTCCATGTACTCACAACATCTCAGCAACATCTCAACTATACATGCACAATCTACAACATTTTGAACTATGTTGACATCAATGACAAAACCACCAAACTTGTTGATGCTTGCAACAATCTCTCCCTTTTCCATTGATGGCAACACATGATGTGAAAAACCATCAAAAACAACAACCTACAAAATATTTTGGGAGAACATCTTTTCTTCCTTTTCTTACTTTTTTTCACATGACTTTCTCTCCCCCTTTTGACATCAATGGAAAAGATCAAAAACTTTGATAACTCCCCCTTAGGAGTACACCCATTCAACTCATACTACAACAATGAAAAAAAATTCCACTCCCCCTATGAAGTAGACCCATTCATCAGTCCAGATAAATGAAGAATTTGTGAATTCACTAGACTAATGCACCTCAATGTGAACATAGTTTGGAGGGCCAATGACCCCCAACCTCTCCCTAAGATGCTCAAAAGTATCCTTCAGAAAAGCCTTAGAAAATATATCTATAATTTGTTCCTTTGTTGACACATACTCCAGCCTAAATTCATTTTCGAACACTTTCTCTCATAGGAAATGATATTTGATAGATATGTGTTTTGTTCTTGAATGCATCACCAAATTATTTGAAATTTTTATAGCACTTGTGTTGTCACAGAAAATAGGAATAGGCTCATCACATATCACTCCAACGCCTTTCATAGTTTGCTTCATCCAAAAAACTTCTGTGCTACAGGATGTTGCAGCAATATATTTTGCTTCTGTAGTGGATAAAGAAACTAAGTCTTGTTTCTTACTCAACCAACAGACTAATCTTCCACTAAGAAAGAAAGCACCTCCATAGGTACTCTTCCAGTCATCCACACAACCAACCCAATCTGCATCAGTATAAGCACTCAAGGTGAAATCAACATTCTTAGGATACCATAGGCCATAACTTGGTGCACCTTTAAGATATCTAAATACCCTCTTTACTACTATAATATGTGCCTCTTTAGGGTATGCTTGAAATATAGCAACTAAACATATTGCATGCAGAATATCTAGTCTGGTAGCAGTAAGATACAACAACCCACCAATCATAGATCTGTATTTTCTCTGATCAGTTTTAGCAGATTCATCATCTTTACTCAGCTTGCATCTGGTTGCCATAGGAGTACTAACTAGTTTGGATTCATCCATTCCAAACTTCTTCAACAACTCTTTCACATATTTCAATTGTGAAATTAATATCCCATTATCAGTTTGATTTACTTGAAGACCAAGAAAGAAATTCAACTCACCAATCATGGACATTTCAAATTCTATTAGCATTTCTTCTACAAATATTTTACGCGTGCCTGCATTTCCACCTAAGATGATATCATCAACATAAACTACCACTATCAAAATTTTGTTACCTTGCACTTTGAAGTAAAGATTATTGTCAGCAGATCCTTTGTTGAATCCTTGTTATGTCACGTATCTATCAAATCTTGCATACCATGCTCTAGGAGCTTGCTTTAGTGGATATAATGCCTTCTTCAACTTACAAACCATATCTGGTTTGTCTGATAACTAA
>VDFB02009980.1:0-11960 GCA_007258455.2 Sequoia sempervirens
GGAATCCTGAGATCTAGCCTACCGTTTGATGATTACTTGCATGAGTTCTATTTTGGCATAAATCTGGAAGTTCAGAGCCTTCGGATGCATTCTGAGAGACAGTTCGTCCAAGTGATCGAACCATTACCATTCTCACTCCTATATCCTCTTGCTTTGTTTTTCGTGAGGAAACATGATAGATTAAAAGTTAGCCTAGTTGTAGTTAAGATTTGCAGAAACCAGAGAAAACCTTAGCTGCAACGCATTGGGTTTTAGCACCCTTGTGCCCTACTGTTGAGTAAAAAGATAGGAAATTTAGTTTACTTTACTTTTACGCAACCATCAACAAAAGAGGGAGCTTCCCCTCCTAATTTGAAGAGCAGTTAATTTTGTGCATAGCTCTCCATTTCCAATAAGCATTCCATAGGTGCTAATTGAAACGCTAACACATAGCAAACTTTAAAACTATACGGCAGCAATGTAGCCTTTGGGCATTTTGATATAAGTTTATAAATTATAACTTGGAGATTGTTTCATGATTCATATATGTTAATTTTGAATGCGTATTGAGTATTGGCATAATGTTGAACACAAATGTTATATGTTAAGGTTCTATATTGTATATTATGCATGCCTTATCCATGTTATCATATGAATATTTAAAATTTTCCTATATTTTTAAAATTTTCCCTATATTTTATATAGCCATCCCCAAATTTTGCCTCAAAATCCGGAAACTTGGGGACTCATCTTGTTGTCCCCCGCCATCCCTGTCCCGAAAACTTGGGGTAACACTGGTTCAAAGGGGTAAGGGTCTTTACACAAGTGAAACCAAAATAATGGTAAAGGGAGGAAGGCATAGGAATATAAGAGTTATCTTGAGAAACATAGAAGATGAGAACAAATTATTAAGAAACAAGAGATTTCTCAAGGCACACAGTTTTACAAAAACTAAGATTTTACCCTAGTACAACTAGAAGAAAGAAGAAAGGAATGGGAGAAAGTAGTAACAGCAAGAGATGCGAGAAAAGAGGCATGATTATATAAGGGGAAAGCTCAGGTTCGTGATAAAACACTACATAGTAAATAGGAAGGTGCCTCTCCAAGAATACCTTACAATGGTAATCTGGAATTGTAAAGGTTATCCTTGGAGGAGAGGTGTTGGTTTATGGCCTATAGCAGAGGGAAAGGAAATCATTGTCATTGTTGAAACACATGAACATGAGGGCTGCAAAGCTGTGAATTTTGAAGGTCAGAAGAAGGTTTCAGTTTGGAATAAATTAACAAAAAGGGGTAAAGGGCATGGTGGAGTGACACTTATAGAAAAGAATCATGGGGAGGAATCATAAAAGTAGAAAAGGAAGACCCAAGCAATGTTGGAAAACTTGGACTCGGCATGGACTTGGCAGCCCAAAATAGGACTTGGACTTGGGACTCGGCAAAAAACTCGGCTAGGACTCGACAAAGAAGAAAACTATAGTTTTATAAAAAAATAAAATAAATTAATGTAGTTAGAGAACATAAGAGCCTAATTTGATTATCAATTTCTCATAATTCAAATATTACACATGTTATATGATCTTTAAACACTCAATATTTGAAATTTCATCATTCATACTCATAGTTTCAAATTTTCAAATGAAAAAAGCAAACAAAAAAAAAGTTTTAAACATTCATACTCATTATTTCCAAGCGATGCCAAGAGTCCTAAGTTGGGACTTAGGAGTCTGACTCTAGGACTCGCGCGATTCACTCTCCAAGACTTGGGAGTCCTAGCCTAGACTCTCCAGGACTTGGCTCGGGAGTCGTTGGCGAGTCAACTCGGCGAGCCCTGGGACTCGGGAGTCCCAAGAGTCTTTTCCAAGACTCAGAGAGTCCTCAAACTATGGATCCAAGTAATCAATACATATGGATAGAGATAATGGATAATGAATCACTGATTAGTCTTTCTGCATGTTACTTTGCACCCCATGGCTCAAAATCATATAAGAAAAAGAAATTGGAACCGTGAAGATTTGTAACAAGGCATAATGGGGAATAGTAGTGATAAGATATTGCAATGATGTTGCAAAGGAAACATATTAGGGGTTGTTGTCATCATAATTTCCAGCTTTAGGGCTGTTGTCATCACCATTTCCAGCTGCTACATCACATCATTTGCAGCCATGCAAGCATTTTCAGTCATAGAATTGAGTGATTTTCAGTTTGTTGTTTCTTTTTTTGGTTGGTAAACTTATCCTATGAGCACGGTAACCCAGCAGGGGCATATAGCCCGCGAGTACACCAGCCCAGCGAAGGTGGGCCCAAACCAGCATTAACACTGTTTATTTGGGCCAAGTGGGGATTTGAACCTTGGTTGCACCATTAACAATGCAACCACTTAACCATTACACCACAAGTTGCTCCCCGATTTTCAGTTTGTTGTTGCTATTGAAGTATTTTCAGTCATTATATGGTTGTTTCCAGCTTCTATATTGCTGACATTGCTGACTTTTGCAAAGGATTTTCAGTATTGCAGCTATTGTACCACTTTTAAATTGCTGATTTTTAGGGTTTCTGATATTTGATTGCTGTAATCAATCATATACAACCACATGTTTGCATATTTAAAGAGATTTTTCTTGTATTATGTTGTTTGTGAGGGGTTTTAGCCACTGGAGCACCATGTAACAAAAAATCTCAGCCTTCACCTCACTTAACTTCAAATCTTTGATGTGTGCGATTATTGCTTTCTCACAAACTTGTGAATGTTTTCTTTTGCAACTGCTTGGTGGAAGATTAGGGAGCAAAAATCTCAAATATTCAAAGGTTAGTCTTTTAGATTTTGTATCAATCTTGTAGTGCTTTTGATTTGAGTGTAATTGGAGTTTTTTTGATTCATTCTTATGAAGAAGCACAACAAGTTGACACAAGAGTGCCTTGATGACTTTGTCTTTTTCCAATATAACCCTTGCTTTGTCTCAAAAAAGGTGGAGGGCCCAATTATTTATTAAGTGATTGACTTGGATGACATCAAACCATATAGAGATTGGACTACACCTAAAAAGAACTCCATGTTTAAAGAATATGAGATTGTCAAATTTGAGAGGCAAGTGGAGGAGGGTGTAGTAGAGGCAAAAGTAGGAGGTGTTGGATTGGAGGTGGTCATGATTTAGGATGAGTGTGGTCTTGAGGAGTCATCACTTTCTGGTTTGACGGAAGAATTGGTGCTGCAATTGACACCAGGTGTAGGACCCCAACCATCACCAGGATGTATATAGGGAAGAGAAAAATGTCAAATGTTGTAGTTTTAATTAAATTCTAACTTTTGATGATGATTTTCAGTCTTCATTACATTCATATCATTTTATTGGCTGTTGTATAATTGTATTCACATGTTGATGCAATATTGTACTATTTTTTATTCAAATTAGGGATGCCTAGGGGGCCTTCCCCCAAAAAATCACAATCTAAATTAAGTTTTCTACAATGAACCCGTCCCCTTTAGAAAATTCACGGGGAAGCGTCGAGAGCGGAGACTGACTGGCCGTCCCCCGCGTTTTGCAATTTCAAAACATAAAATTAAAAAATAATGCTCCTGCCTACATGGCATGTGTGGGCCCAAGTGGTTTTTACTCCTTTATGAAGGAAAAAGGGCCTCTCTAACCTCATTTTTTGTTTGTTTGAGCAGCCAAGGGTTTGAGAGGAAAAAAAATTGCAGCCATTGAAGGCGAAGGAGCAGCAGTTTGGAGGAGAGGAGGTTGAAATAGTGTTGTTGGGAGTGCAAATCCACCAAAGAGGTATGCATTTCCTTTCCCTTTTTTCATTTTTTTGCAAAATATGAAGCATACATAGTCTGATTTTTTTTTATTTTTTTGCATTTTCAGTCAAAACTTGCATTCTAAAAACAAAAACATGAGCAACAGTGAGGGTGGGAGGGATAGTGAAGTTGAAATGCAACTTAGAAGGGAAACTAGATAGCAAAGAACCCCTACCCAATGCCCTCCTTCATCAACCAATACCGAAACCATGAAGGACTATGCAGAACATCCATTAGACAAAAAAAAACCATTCCTTCAATATGTGATAGCCAGGGGTGAAAGACAAAAAAATTCAGGGGGGAGTAGGGTTTGGTTTTGCCATGTTTGTAAAAAGGAGTTTAGGGGCAGCTACACAAGAGTTAGGTCTCATTTTTTTGGGTGAGGCGGGCCATGGAGTTAGAGTGTGTCCTGCATTGACAGATGCACTATTTTTAGAGTGCCAACAAATTCAAATGGAGTGTGATGGTGGGGTTCAAGGTGGGTCTCCTTCTTGTTGATTAAATATTTTGTAAACTTAGGAGGTTTGGCAAAATGGTGATTTCAACACAGTGTGTGAGTTAAACTCTCCTATTTAAGGGAAGGCTCGCCCTATCTAAATAACTAAAAACAAATATGGGTGGAACAATAATCTCTCCTCTTGTTTCAGGAAAGATTAAACTCTTTTCTCTTCACAGAAAATGTAATCTGGACTTTTAAATAGATTTTAACACCAGCTTGCAATAAATTCAGTAGAAAGGAAATGAAGTTTCCTGAAAGCTCAAAGACTTCCGTCACTTCCTTCGGGACGGGAAAACAACCTCAAGCGCAAAGTCTTGAAAATCTGCAATCCTATCTACCCTTTTAAAAGATAATTCTAATGATAATATACAGCATAAGACAACACAAAGTCTGAAAATATGATGTATCTATTTAACTACTATGAATGAGAATCGTTACGAGCACAAAGACTTGCAATTCTTCTTAACTTCTAAATGATGAATTCAATCTCCAACATTTACAACACAAAGTCTGAAAATATTTCAATTGAAGCTCTCCCTAGCAATCTTCCACAATCTTCAAATAATCACAAAGTAATGCTCCAAAATGACATAAGAACACAATGGATGCAAAGTAGGATTTCAACACAAAGTCTGAAATCTGCAACTCTTTGATATTACTTGAAAATGAACAACTTATAACTATAAAGCTCAAAGTCTTTATGAGTACAAATTTCTGCAGAATTTTCTTGCTTGCCAAAAAGATATATTTACAAAGGACCCTCTCAAGTATTTATAGGAGAGAGGTCATGAGAAAAAGGTGGGAGGATCCCAACTAACTTGAGAAATTCTCTCAACCACCAACTACTTGCAATTGACTTATTCCAAATTACAAGTCCTATTGTAATTTGTCTTGTAACTTGATTACATGTAATTACATTTTACAAAAATGCAAGTGAAAGAAACACTTGCAATTACAATTTTTGCTTTCACATGTAACTTGTCAAAACAAAATACATAAAACATAACAGAAGTAAATTATATGTCATCCTCTATCGATGAAGTCATCATGTTGCTTCAAACTGCTCTTTAATCAACTGTCTTTTCTTTTTCACAATTCTAAGATGTCTTGATTCACCGTCCTATCTCAATAGACCTGTATAGGACTGCCTTTGCATGTTACTAATTTCCATAGGTAAGAAGATCTTTTGATGAAGAATATCCTTTTTAAAGATCTCTTGGAAATATCATCACTTTCTCTTGGCATGAATGTCCTTCATTTTGTTCAATTATTCTTCACTCTTCATAGATCTCTGTCTAGCTTTCTTGTGTTATCCTTGCACATATCTGTGATCTATCTTTTTACTTCTAAGACTCCTGAAGGTCTGCACTTTAGGACTGCTGCTGCTTCTCTTCACGAATCAATTCCTCTTGCATTTTGATGGAAACATCTTTCTGATAGGTCATTTCAACATGATTGCTGTAGAAGTATGCCAGCACAAAACATTTCAACAGTTCTCCTCCCTAACTCTGTGAGACATTTTTCATCACAATCAACAGAGTCCCTACCAAAATCGTCACCTGAACCTCCATCTTTTGTATGATTTTGAGGGCCCTTGTCATCCTTCAATGGCGGCAATGATTCAGATGCAGCCTTTTCGAGCAAAGATAACACATCATCAGCCAGCACAAACACATCTTTTTCTATACAAACAAGTGATGATATATCCTAGAGGCCCATACTTCTACTTTTCCCTTATTGTTTGCATTTTGACACTCAAGAGCTTTGTAGCCACTATAGAGAGCATCCATAACTAATGTAGATGTAACTTCCTTTTTATTGAAAAAACGCTTTACAACCTGTTTAAGAATGACATCTGTTTTCTCTCTTGACATACGGTGTTGCTCATCTTCATTAACCGCTAATCAAAAAGTGTGAAAACTTGACCATTTTGTTGTGTCTTCTCTCAATTTTCCAATCTTTTCCCGCTTCTCCTCCACAAACCGTCTACAAAATTGCTTCAACATTAGTTATATATGCACGAACTAACTCTCTTTTGTATTGGCAATCATGGTAATAAAAAGGACGGTGTGGATTTTCCCTCTTGAAAAACCAGCTCATTCTTAAAATCTTCATGTTCAGGTCTGCAACTTTGTATGACTGTTCCTTAGCATAGAACATTCATTACAAGTGACTTACTTGCAATTCGGGTTTTGGAAGAGACATTGCAAGTGAATACCAACTTGTAAAGAGTAATTTCTTGATTGCAAGTAGGAGGAAATAGGAAACCATTGCAAGTTTATTTCCTTGTGCTAACTTGTAGTTGCATTTTAGACAAAAATGCCCTACTTGTAGTGATTGGAAAAAATCCCGATTACTTTCTAGGGCATTTTATTCTTTTCTTCTTTTCTAGAAAATGGTAATGAGATGAAATGAAATGTGAATGTGAAATGAAATGAGATGAAGGTCAAATGGAATGGAATGAATGAAGGGCGAATGAAAATGTATGGCGAATGAAAGATAAATGAAAATAAGAAATACGTTTTTCAGTAATGAAATACGTTTCTTATTGAATGGCATTTGAATGAAAGAATGCGTTTAGAAATGAAGGCAAAGAAAAATGCATATGGAATGAAATAGAAGGCAGTAGAAATATAATGGAAAATGCATTTCGCATGATGAGAAAAACGTTTTCAGCAAATGACATTTTTCATTGAAAGAGAAAAATGCGTTTTGCATCTCAAGAACATTTCTCACAAATGCAGATTCAAATACACACAATGGTGCCCAAAAAGCAAGAGATTCAAGACATTAAAATGAAGATAAACAACAAAAATAAAGAGGAACAAACCTGCAACAAGAGAAATCAGGTTTTTTATGACACATTGCAAACTTAAAAACTCAAATCGGGCTTTTGAGAGCATGTTGCAAGTCAAAATAAAAGAAGTCGGACTTTTTTTAAGCATTTGCAAGTGATTTTTAAGTGATTACAAATAACTTTAATGAAAATCGGGCTTTTAATGAGCATTTGCAAGTTACTTTAAGAGAAATTGGGCTTTTTAAGAGTCATTGCAAGTAAAAATAAATAAAATCGGAACTTTTTAGAGTAGTTACAAGTGCTTTAAGTGAAATCGGAACTTTTTCAAGTCATTGCAAGTAACTTAAGTGAAAAAGTAACTTGCAAAGAACTTAAAAAGTTCCTACACTTGCAAGTTATTCAAAAAGTTCCTAAAAAGGCTTTTTTTAAAAAAAAAGAGAAAATAAAAACAAAGTGACTTGCAATAGACACAAAAAGTTCCTATTATTGACTTGCAGTCAAGCTCAAAAACTCCTACTTGCAGTGATGTCAGAAAAACCCGAAATTGACCAAAAACACACTAAAAATGACTCAGAATTTCACGAAAACGAATGAGAACAAGTGAAAAGTGGTAACCCAAAGGACTGTAGACCTAAAATTGAGATTTTCTAATCTTTGCACCTCGTAATATGTACCTTAGAAGAGAAAATCTTCAAATTTTATCAAAATTTTGATTAGTTATCCTGATTTTTAACAAGTCAAAAATCTGGGACAACACTTCCCAAGTTCACAATCATCTATGCCTACTCCTACTCCTAGTCCTTCCACGGTTGGTAGTAGTGTTATCTTAAGAGGAAAGAGGAAGGTGATTGGTAGTGATAAGGCAGCCTCAGTTGAGTCCATGTTTCAAAACCAAGCACGAGAAACTTCTGAATCCTCCATTGCCAAATTCTTTTTTGCCCATGCCATTCCATTTCATGTGGCCCGTTCCTCTTATTTCAAACAAATGGTCAAAGACTTAGTCACTGTTGGTCCTTCATTTGTACCCCCTGGAGATCATAAGCTAAGCACCACCCTCCTAGACAAAGAGTACTCCAAAGTTTGTGTTAATGGAGGAGATGAGGCAAACATGGATGAGGATGGGGTGCTCTATAGTGATGGATGGGTGGACTGATTGTAGATGTTGGCCACTCATCAATGTCATAGACACATGCCCTGTTGGTTCTTATTTTCTTAGAGTCGTAGATTGTTTAGGGAGACATAAGAATGCAGACTTTCAATTTTCCATTTTGAAAGATGCCATAGAGGAGGTTGGAGACTGCAAATGTGGTCTGAAGTGATCAGCGATTCATTACGTGTGTGCAAAATTAGGCTGGATTGATGGTGGAGGGTACTTATAGGCACATATTTTGGACCCCATGTTGTGTTCATGCATTGAACAATGCATTGAAAGACATAGGGAAGATGGATTGGGTGAAGAAAACGGTGGCAGAAGCTAGAGAAATTCAAATGTTCATTTGCAACCACCACACCTCACTTGCTCTTTTCAGGACATTTTCAAAGGAGTTTCTCAAACCTGTTGATACAAGGTATGCCATTTACTTCATTTTGTTTCACTTTCAATTTGTATTCATAATCTGATTTTGTTTTAAATTTTTATTTTTTAATGAATCATTGAATTAATGAATGTAGATATGCCACCTACTTCATCCTATTGGAGAGAATGCTTGAGGTGCATGAGCCTCTACAATTGATGATGGTCAATTATGAGTGGACTAGATGGCCTAATGCAAGTTCTACTCAAGGAAAGAGCATCAAACAAAAGATCCTCGATGATGATTGGTGGGCCAATGTGAGGTAAGACATATTAGATGGCTGATTTTCATATTAAATTTCTGATTTTAATATTTTAATTTTATTGTCTAATGTTCCAACTTTTGAAGTTTCTAACATGTCAAATAACTTGTCAACTAATTATTTTGAACTTTTTGTTTGCATTTTGCAGATATATTTGCTCCTTCATCTTGCCTATTGTAGATGTCATCAAATATGTTGATACAAACTCTCCTAGTCTTGGAGAGATATATGAGACATTTGACAATATGCTTGGGAAGATTAGGCAAGTTATTTCAGCAAAGGACCCCACTTTGGATTTATATGAGCAACACATTAGGCCCATTGTGATACTTGGTGAATACAATGAACACCTGCTTCATATGTCTGCCTTGCTCCTAAATCAAAATGGTATTAACCAAGGATGGTGAGGTGCCTCCATCTTGATTTTTTAGATTGGTTCACCACGGGCCATTGAAAAAAGATTTATCCGGCCAGGCTTGAGGGCTTCACTAGTGGTCTAATTTCTAGACTTTGCAAATCTTAATGGCCCAAACTTAGCAGGTAAACCACGGGCCAGGAGTTGGATAGAGCTATATTAGCTCAATCAAACCCTATTGGATGGTGGACTTATCATGGGAGAGATACACCGCAGTTGAAGATACTTGCCAGTCGCCTTCTTGCACAGGTTGCTAGTTCCTCTGCTGCAGAGAGGAATTGGTCCACATATGGCTTTATCCACTCTGTCAAGAGGAATAGACTTACCTCTAGGCAATGGGAGCTAAGCGGCCTCAAAAATCGGAAACTTGGGGACCTAGATCACCTTGCCGTCCCCATCACGGAAACTTAGGGTAACCTTGATTCAAATAGAAAACACTTCCCCAACATTTAATAGACTCATTTCCTATGTTTTGTAATTGTATTTTGCATGAAATTTATGTTTTTCAAATGAATTTAACTATAGTTTGATTAATTTGATGAGTCTTTAAGTTCAAGTCAAAATTTGGTATATTGAGTATTGTCGAGTCATGAGTTTTGAAAACTTGGTCATAGCATAGGAAGAAGAAAAAGCACTAGAACTTCCATATTTGATACTTGAGATTGGAGCACCCCAAGACTACTAATGGAACAATTTTAGAAACTCATTTTGACATGAGAACATTGTAGGATTGGAGTCTTTAATATGATCAGTTAGAACAAGCATTTGAAAGTGTATTTTATTAGGAGAGGATTGCTATAGAGTGGTCAGACACATCTAGTGCCAAATTCAACTTATATGCCATTAATTATTCTGGGTTTGGTTTCTATTCCACTGTAAACTATTTTCTTTGTTATAAGTAGATTTCTTATATGCATATAGTAATAAGGTAACCTAGCTTTAAATTTCACTTGCAAAGAAGCATATGCTGGTTAAAAATTTGCTCATATGGTATTGGTTTAGGTTCATGGAGAATAAGTTATGTATGATGTGCCTCTGCATATTCTATTATGATATTATCTATATTGAACTGCTTTATTGGCTAAATTATAGTTTAATAGTAACATTCTCAATTTGGTTGCACTCTCATTAGTGCAATATAACTTGTGTGATTATCTTTATTACCAACATTTCTTATGGTGGCCATTGATTTGGTATTGTCAAAGTTATCAAGCATTCATTTATTTTTTTCAATTGTTTCTAACATTAGTTATTGTGCCTGTATGCAATATGTTTTCTGAATGTTTCATATGTGATGCTTTAATTGTTGTATGCATATTTTGTCCACTAGGTAACTGAAGAGTGTTTGCATAAAGCAATAGCAATTTGTGGACCAGGAGTGGAGTTCAAGAATATTGGTCGAATAATAAAGTATGCATATTTGAAAGCATTATAGCCTTGGTGCTAATTGAATAAATAATGTTTTAAGTCATTTTTCTAGTTAAAATATATCATATATTCTATGTTATTTACTAAATATTTATGTCCTTGTATGGTAATTATTTAAAAATCTTGAATATAGCACTAGTTATTTTAATCTGAATTCAGTGAATGAGAACCGAACAAAGATAACTTAGATCCTTTCCACTGCAAACTCAACTATCAAATATGCATGATTCTAGGTTAAAGTTGACCTCATGGAGTTTATTCTACATTGAAGATTCAGTTTAAATGAAAAATCAATAACTGGATCAACTAAATTGCTCGTCCAAGGTGATAACATATAATCTCTTTTCAGACATCTTTAGAAAAATCCAACTGTAAATTTTGGTGATGATATTTATTTGCACTTTGTGAAATGTCTTCATTAGAAGACAAACATAAACCCATCAATTTTACTTGCATTGATCAATTTCTTGGGTTTACATGTAAAGGAACAACAGAAATTCATTTGAAGAAGTCACATAGTACAAATTCTATTAGAAGATAGACTTATGCTACATGCAAAACGCTAGTGGAAATTTGGAATCATGTGAAGGAATGATTGACGAGTAAAGAGGAAGAGTTTGTGACAAAAAACAAACAAGGAACAATTATTGGTGTGTAGATATTTTCTAAGGCGAACTAATTAACATGTACATCAGATTACCTTAGTATGATAGGAGAAGCTTAATTTTAATGCAACCTCTTGGGTGGACATCTTGTTTCTGTTTTCATAGCTGGCTCAAGTGCTTTATGGTTGAAATATGCTAACCAATTTTTTCGATGAATTTAACACACATAACCAGCAATAGTTAACTGGATTAGTGTTAGCATCAAACTGAAAACTGAACTTGAAATGAAAACTACTCAACGTCAAGAATGTGCACTCAAGATCCCACTGAGGGCGAGGTGCTAACATATGACGGAGTGTTGAATTTTAAATTTTAAAAACTGATAGGCGGATAACCAGCCATGAAGAACATTTCCACACTACCACCAAACAGTGGGGGGAAAAGATTACATTTAAAAACAATTCATCCACTGCGGCGGGCATCCACAGCACTGTGGGGATTCTCCACTATGAAAGTGGGTATATGAATGTTACAAACAGATTATCCACACTGGCGGTAAACCATCCAGGGGTAATTTAATGAGAATTTAATCAAGTAGTTGC
>VDFB02009981.1:0-27292 GCA_007258455.2 Sequoia sempervirens
ATAATAAAAATACATACCTCTTTGCAATCTTTGATGTTTCTGACATGTTGGTGGAATCCTCGTGAAAAATAGCAAGCTAAGGATGCAAATAATGGATGATATTTGGTGAGTGCGAGTTGCAGACCTCAAATCCTCCAAGCCAAGCCGCAGGTTGAAGTGAAATGAGGTTTCAAAATGCATTTTTTTCTTTTATTTACGTTTTGAATTTGGTGCATGCCAAATGACTTGAAGTCATTTGGCGTGCATCAAATTTGGAGCTCACCAAATGGCCAATTTCGGCCTTTTTTTGCAAATTTTTACAATTTGACAGCTAAATTGTATCACATATTGGTGCACTTACCCTATATGTTATGTTGTTAGTGTCAAGCCTGTAGGTTGCAACTAAGTCCATAGTTTCTGAGCTTAATATTTGAATGTCCGGAGCAGCTTTCTTCAATTGATTCTGATTAATGGTTTTATGATTAGCAGTTGGCTTGTTATCTTTTGCATTAGATAAATGTTTCCTAATTTCTTTACATGTTTTACTTCTTCAGCAATTTATGCATTCTTTAGACTAATCATTTCCATGCTTTCTAGTTTAGGGTAATTTTTTTCAGATTCTTAATTTTTTATTTTCTGGGTTGAGTCATTTTCTTGTTTTCTAGATAGATAATTTATTGCTTTCAAGATTAGAGGCCCCTTATTTTAGAACTTTTATTCAGTTGGTTAGTGTTTAAGAATTCTGAAAGAGAAGTTGAGACATCCTCTATTGTATATAGCCATTGGACACTGCCTGGTCAACATATTAATGTGATTATTCACTAAAGTGTTAGGACCTAATGACAACCTGTCAAATTACAGACTCGAGATTCCAAGAGATGTGTTAATGCCAAGATGACAAGATTCCATTAGGAGATCAAAGAAAATCTACAGAATAATGAATGCATGTATCTATAATAATATAAAAAGTATCCCTTTTCCTTAATTTAAAATAATTAACAATAAATGAGCCTAATGTTTCCTTAATTTAGTGTTGTAATTTGTTTTACACATTCACATTAAGTTTAGGACCATTTTTAATAAAATGGACTTAATTGTGTCTTATTTAGGGTGTTGTAAAGTGTTTCCTTATACTTTCACACTAATCTAGGGATTTATTAATTAATTGAGGTTAATTAGAGCTTAATTGACCCCTTAAATTCAAATCCAAGCCTTATTTATTGAAATTTTTGAGGGATAAAGCCCGACACTCATTAATAATATTTCACAACACTTAATTTGGAAAGGTTTGAGTCCTAGGCTAGTGACCTGGCACCCATTCACCACTTGGTGAATGGTCCTTCCTAGGTCCAAGGACACCCTTTTTGCATGTTATTTCATATCCCTGAAGCATGTCCTAGTTGAGTATGGGCGAATGGGTCCCCCTTAGCTTAGGACACTCCTTTTTTAGCATATTCTTGGGGATTTTAGTGATTTCAAATCCTATATCTAATGTCAGCTTGTTTTATTTGAATTTCAGGATTAAATCTTAAGTTAAATATAAATATAAGGTTATTTCACATAGTTTCATCCTAGATCTTCATAAGCAATCAAGAGTACTTTTACAAGAGCATTACAAGAGAAATTTAAGAGCATTTCAGAGGCATTCAAAGGAAGATTATCAAGATTTTATTGCAACAATGAAAGGTCATTTCATCATGTCGAAGGCATAACACACATCATGCATGTTGTTGAGCTAATGTGTTGATGTAGCATTGAAGATCCAAGTCAAGCATCGTTTCATATCAAAATTCAAGATCACGATCTACATTCCTTAAAGCTACTTCATGCTAGATTGTTGATTTGTATTCCAAGACTTCATCCAAGGTATCATTGTTTCATGTTTCATGTTTCATTGTTTCATCATAAATTTTAATTACCTAAATAGGGTTTGACCAAGGCAAACCCCTATTCCCTAACAAACAACAATTTTTCTTCTCTCTTGTGTATGATTATAGATTTTAGGTTGAAGATCAAGTGAAGAACAAAAGTTGTAAAGTTGTAAAAGTTGTCATCTTTCTTGCAAGATAACATAAAATAAGCTATATAATTTATTTCTTGCTTTTGGGAGCTAGAAACCTGGGGTTTGGGAGTGTAGACACTGAAGAACAAAACCCAAAAATTAGTTTTTCATAACCCTAACAGGGACCCATTCACCACTAGGCGAATGAGTCCTCAATGAGGCCCTAAACAATACTTTTTCAACAAGGTGGACATCATTTTATCATCTTTAAACCTTCCTTTTTGCTGTTACAATAGTTAGGTTTGTTTTTTTATTGTTATTTATGCATTATATCTCTCATAATTGAATAAAACATACTAGCCACAAAATTTGGCTGCACCCATTTGTTGATCTCATTTGGTGATTGTACCTTGTCTTTTTCTATGATTCATTTTGGTGAACCTAACTTCTTGAACATTGTAATTTTATGATTTTAGGAGTCTCTTACATCTTAGATTAGATCTTGCATTCATTTTCATTGAATTAGATCTCATTTAAGGTGTCTTAGTTTGCATTCAAAATTTGCATATAATCTAGGGTTTTAGAATTGCATTGTTTGCATTCTTCAAATATGAAAAATACAAAAAAAATAGTCATCTTTCATATCATTTAGATCATATAAACTTGCATTTGAAAATAAAAAAAAAATTGCATATCAAACTAGGTCTTGTAATTCATCAATTTCTCACATTTTCAACTTGCATTTCACATTACATTTATAGAAAATTAAAACTGAAACTTACTGTAGCAGACTTGAATCTGAAAATCATAAAAAAAAAATTTAAAATATGTAAAAATCAACTTCAAAACCCTAATCTAGGACCCATTCACCCTAGGGTGAATGAGTCCTTGATCAGACCTAAATTTGAATTTTTTGAAATTGAAATATTTTTTTTGCTGTTAGATATTTGTTTCAATTTGTTGAATTTTTGTTTCATTCATTTCATTAGATCTAGCTTAATTTTCTTCATTTAGTGCATTGTCTAAATTCAAAATTGCATTTAAGACATTTCATTTTCATATTGTTGCACAGTGTAATCAACAAATTACCTTGTTTAGAATCTAAAAAATTGCATTTACACATTTCATTCTAGATCATTGCATTGCCTCCTTCCATTTTGGGTTTGCACACTAAGTTTGTAAATCTTGCATGAGCTTTACAACTCGGTGTCCTATTAGCAATACTATTGTTCTACGTATTTCAAAACTCATGTCATCCCGTGATATATCATTCTTCGTGGATCATAGTTTGTGTACTTCATTTCCCATGACTTCCACCGATATGCATGATGTTCATTTCTCACAAGAAGATATAAAAGACTAGATGAAGGCCTAGAAAACTTACAAGATGGCATGGAAATTAGCATGATTCACATGATACAAAATATAAGGACATTTCTTAAAACTAGAAATGGAACAAAATTTTTCAATAGCCTTAGTTGCTTACTAAATGAGAACTTAAACAAACAAGAGAACAATAGCATCCATGACTCAATCAACTTTATTGAAGCTAAATCTCATAAGGGCTCAACCAAAATGCCTTTTGATATTGCTTTCTCACAAAAAGATACTTAAACATGCACCAGATGGTCCTCTTTACATAGTTGGAAGAATTAATAACAAGCCTACTAATGGGATATTAATTGATCATCTCTGTGGAGAGAATGTGATCACTAAAGAATTCCTACATGAACTCTATCAAGATACATATGACAAACCGATAGCATGAATCAAGACACATAATGGTTTTTATTGTCTTGCGATAGGCTCAATAGATATCCCTTTAAAATTTGGACCGAAAACATTAAATGTCTCATTCACCATCATCCCACAATCAAACCAATTTCATGTGAAGTTAGGCTACCCAAGGCTTTTCTCCATGAATTTCATCCCCTCGGTTGTGCATGAATGTTTAAAGTTTCCCTTTGGAAATGATATCTTTACTATGTATCATAGTGGATTTAATCTTGTGTCTTCCCAAGGGAACTATTCATTGTATTTCTTTTGGCCCAAGCCTATTGAACCTATTAGACCTCGTGAGGACTTCTTTTTTAAATCCTATCAAAAGTTCAAGGAAAAGCGTATAGCAGAAGTATCCCTAAGAAACATGCCTCAACCCATGTTTGAGTCACCTATCCTTGATGAAAAAATGATTGAACCGAAAGTCCTTCCAAACATCCAAGAGCATCCTACGATAATACCTCTCTCAATTTCCTACAAGAGACCATGAGAAAACCAAAACAATCCCATTATGCCTCCTAAAATTAAACAAGTTTACAAAGCTAAAGAGAAAGTGGTTGAACAACATCCTATTATTTCTTTGGCTCCTCCCAAGGAAGAGAAGAAACCTATGGTTGAAAAACCTACTCCTACACAAACAAAAATTGATAATAGATTGAAATGTTCAATTGAAATGCTAGAGAGCATAAGAATAGGTGTCATTCTATTGTTCGTATGTTACAAGCTAAGGAAGAAAATAAAAAACAAAAAAAATCAAAATATGAACTTACCTAAAGCAATGCATGATAACTCTATACCTTCGCAACAATGTAAACAAGAACCTTTAAGAGACATTATCATTCGACATCCTATTGTGATTAATCTAGATGAGTAAATTGGCAGTACAAGGATTGATGAGCAAGTGCATAATGAATTGAATACATTATTTTCCTCTTCTATGAGCTTAGATGAAAAATCTCCTGAAAAGAGTGTTGAACTTGGTGCTTCCCCTAGTTTGGCACTTTTTGTTGTCCCTTTGGCTAGGTGTCCACCTTATATATATACAAATCAAGATTGGGATGCAGATGACTTGCTATAGGTCGAATTGCATGTGCCTTACTAGTATTTTTATTTGTTTTCTTTTTCATGTTCTTTATGTGATTGCATGTGCGTAATGTGAACCCTCGTGTTGTTTCATTTGATTTCTCTCTTTTTTGTGCATTCCTCTATATGTATCTACATTCTTCTCTATTTCATAAAAACTTCATCTTTTTCATTTGTCTTGTGTTTTGGGGATGACGCAAGGAATTGAGACATTTAGGTATCTTTCATGTTGACCCGAAAGGCTTTTTCTTTGTTTTCACTCTCTTTGTTTCATTCTTCCAGTTCTATGAGTATTCGGGGAATGGTGACATTTCCAAGCTCTATGACAACATTATAGAAAATAAATACTAACCTCAATTCCATAGATTCCTTCCATATTTAACCCCTCCTTCCTTTTCATGACGTAGCTTTATTTTGGAAACATATAACCTGGCATAGGGTTTTTCAAGGAAAGCTCTCATGTATAAGGAGAAAACATCGGCTATTTCATGGTGTGATGTCCTTTTTCTTGTGTTGTGTCCTTTTCTTGGTGGTGTCATTTGGTTTGATGTCCTCCAAGAGTGTGATATGTCTAAGCGTACGACTTTCCCTTAGTGGCATGATGTGAAACGAGGCATCCCATAAGTGGAAATTTGATATTCTTGACTTGTCCTCTCTTGGAGACATTAGGCACGATGCTACCTAAGATGAGGACCTTACATGGAGTGAGATCCCTTTGAACAAAAACTTATAGACACAATATTCATAAGCACTTAGCATTGTGGTGCCTTATTGAAGTTATCAGGAGGATAACTTTGTTATGGTATGGGAGGCTAATATGATTCTCTCCTTTTCCACCATTTCAGGATACTCACCTAGTGGACAACCTGAGGTTCGACTACCCTAGAGTGAGTATGTGTGTGTTGTTTGCATAGTGGACATCATGTTCTGCTTGTAAACATTTTTGGACAAATAGCCTAGACCTGGTCCACATCATGTTGGACATACTATCGAAGCTTGATCCTTTTTCTCAGACAAATAGCCATGTTCCACATTGTGCTAGAAGGTCAAAGCTTGATCCTTTATTTTCCTTCATTTTTCTTAGTCTTTGATAGTGTATGATTGAGTATATTTTTCATTGCTCCATACATAAATGTCTTGAATGTCTACTTTAGTGTGAGTTTTTCATAGGGGAAAAATCTCAATAAAGTGGAGGAAAAATGTAGTAACATAAAAAGTATCCATTTTCCTTACTTAATTCGGAATAATTAACAATAAATGAGCCTAATGTTTCCCTAATTTAGTGTTGTAATGTGTTTTACACATTCACATTAAGTTTAAGACCCTTTTTAATAAAATGGACTTAATCATGCCTTATTTAGGGTGTTGTAAGGTGTTTCCTTACACTTTCACACTAATCTAGGGATTTATTAATTAATTGAGGTTAATTAGAACTTAATTGGCTCCTTAAATTCAAATCCAAGCCTTATTTATTACATTTTCCAAGGGATAAATCCCAAAACTCATTAATAATATTTCACAACACTTAATTTGGAAAGGTTTGAGTCCTAGGCTAGTAACTTGGGACCCATTTTCCACCTAGCGAATGGGTCCTTCCTAGGTCCTAAGACCCCCCTTTTTGCATGTTATTTCATATCCCCAAAGCATGTCATAGTTGAGTATGCTAGGACCCATTCACCCTATGATGAATGGGTCCTCCTTAACATAGGACATCCTTTTTTGAGCATATTCTTGTCAGGATTTGAGTGATTTCAAATCCTAGATCTGATGTTCACTTGTGTTATTTGAATTTTGGGATTAAATCTTGTATAAATATAAGGTTATTTCACATAGCTACATCCTAGATCTTCATAAGCAATCAAGAGTACTTTTAAAAGAGCATTACAAGAACATTTCAAAGCCATTCAAGGGTAGATTATCAAGGTTTTATTGTAGCAATCAAAGGTCATTTCATCATGTCAAAGGCATAGTGCATCATGCATGTTGTTGAGCTAATGTGTTGATGTAACATTGAAGATCCGAGTCAAGCATTGTTTCATATCAAAATTCAATATCAATTCTACATTCCTTAAAGTTACTTCATGCTAGATTGTTGATCTGTGTTCCAAGACTTCATCCAATGTATCATTGTTTCATGTTTCATTGTTTCATCATAAGGTTCAATTACCTAAATGGGGTTTGAACAAGGAAAAACCCTATTGCCTAAAAAAAAAACAAATTTTCTTCTCTCTTGATTTGTGATTATAGATTTTAGGTTGAAGATCAAGTGGAGAACAAAAGTTGCAAAGTTGTCAAAGTTGGAAAGTTGTAAAGTTGTCATCTTTCTTTCAAGATCACATAAACTAAGCTACAAAATTTATTTTTGAATTTTGAGATGGACACCTAGGATCTAGGAGTTCAAAAATTGAAGAACATAAATGCAGGGAGCATCCATGGGCTCGTGCAATCTTGCATCAACATTTTTTTTTTTTTTTTTAATTTTGTTTGGTTTTCAATAAATGGTTGCCACAAATATTTGTAATTAATGTAATAATGTAATTTTAAATTAAATTACATTAACAATTCATGTTGAATGATTATGCAGAAAAAGCAAGTGTTGTAAAGGAAATGGAAGTGCAAAAAATTCAAAATTTGGATTTTTGCAAGTTAAAGGTGATTTTTTAGATTTTAATTTAAAATAAAATCTCAACTTCCACAAATCCCTAAAAAATAGGGACTATCAAAGTGGGTGCCCATCTTATCAAATTGGCAACTTTGATGAGTGAGTTCAATTTTGGAAACTGTCAATAAAGTGTGTGTGGGACTGGTTGCTTGCACAAGTGAGAAGTTTGATTTTTGATTTCTTTGAATTTCAATTTAGAAATTATCTCCTTGGATTTTTGGGAAAGATTATTTTTGAGTTTGAAATGGAAATGAAATTGAAATTGAATTTCATTTCATTCCGACAGATTTGGAAAGTTTGTAATAAAAGATAATTCATTTACATTTTGAAGTGAGTTTTCAAAGGCAGGAAACTCACAACTAAGATGGATTTTCTCTAAGAATAAATGGCAGCAAAGTGTTAAGGTTTCAATAAGTTTATTGTAGCCATGGTTGAGGAGTGACAGAGTGTGCACGTGGGTTGGTTGTAGTGCTTGAGAAGCACATAAATTCTATGGAATGTTGCAGATTTTTGTAAGGAATTCTATGATGTTGTAAAGGGCATATGTGGTGCCCATAGTCTCAATGAGACTTTATTATTTTGTAATTGCAGATTTTTCATTTTAATGCAAGTTGCATGTTGCAGTTTCTTTCATACTTGTGTTGAAATTCACAGTGAATTGAGAATTTGTGTTTGTGTTGAAATTAAATCAGCAGAGAGAGGGTTTTGTGTCACCCCTTCCCGCCTTCAATAACCTATAAATCATCTTTTCAAAACCTTAACAAGGACCCATTCACCATTGGGCGAATGATTCCTTAGTGAGGCCCAAAACAACACTTTTTCAACAAGGTACACATAATTTTGGCATCTTAAAACCTTCATTTTTTCTATTATAATAGTTAGGTTTTTTTTATGATTGTTATTTATGAATTATACCTCTCATAATTGAATGAAACATACTAGCCACAAAAATTGGGTGCACCCATTTGTTGATCTCATTTGGCGATTGCACTCTCTCTTTTTCTATGTTTCAATATCAAAGTACATGTATGCCAAAGTATGTAAGAGAATACAAAAATATGCTAGAATATATAAAAATACAAGCTAGGTAGTGAGTTTATATAGAACTAAGGAGATGATGGAGGTGGAAAATCATTGACCAATAGGAATTAACCATCAAAAGTGGAGAATACCACCAAAAGTGGAAAGTTTTCCAGGAAGGGGACACCACATGACTTATCTCCTAGTAATAAACTCACTTTATTATCCTTAGAATGCTTAATAAAAGTGTAGTAAAAACCTAGGACTAAGGGAAAATAAATTAACCCACTAGGAAAACAAAAATCTATACCAGCACCCCCTCTTAAGCAAAACTTAGGAGGATGTTAAAGATGATGGGTCTTGACAAATAAAGCTATGTTAGGTACCCATGTACATATAAAATTATCCCACAAAGAAGAAAAAGTCCCCGTCCCACAAAAAGGAAGTATGACCCCTCAATAATAGAGAGATAAATGAAGTGGAAGGACAAATAAGCCACCCCAAAGAGATCTAATGGTAGATGCCCAAAACTAAATGTAGAAGATGGTCCAGAATCATTGAACAACATTCCTTCCTTTAGGAAGAAATAAAACCAAAGGTGTATGTGAGTTATCTCCCCAATCTTGAAAGGAATCTATAAAAAGAAAAATCAAGATGTATGGAGTCTTTGAACTCGACTCAAGTGTCCCCATGTTGATGTTGAAGGCTCTCACAATCAAATTAGGTGTTCTAGGCCACTTTGTTGAAAATGAAATCTCAAAATCTCCTAGAGACTGATGTAAAACACAAGCCAAAGACTTAGGTATCTCCTCTAAAGATGTCTCCTCCAAATGATGATACAAAGTATCCTTACTCATGTTTAACTATGATGAATGATCATGTAGAGAATGAATAGGAGATTCAAAGTGTTCCCTCACAAAAATTGAAGAAGAATCAACTCCATCAAAGAGAAGATGAATAAAATCAATAGTGTCTCCCAAATATGCAATATGTGTCTCCATAAACAAGTTTGAAATACCTGTCAAGAGATCATCCCAAAAATATGAACCTAAAATATAATGTGTGTTTTTCTCCAAGAAGTCATTGGAAACTTTTGAAGAAGTAACACTGAACTGAATCTAGAAATTGGTCCTAATGGTTTGAATCTAGAAGACATAAATGATCTCATTGCAATGAATCACTGGAGGCACTCAAAGAAGCATCTCTAGAATTTGAATCTACAATAGATATGTGTGATGGGATATCAATGAATCGATCATCCACACAAGATGTGTCTGTGACATAAGATGGCTAAACATAAGTTTCAATATCATCCACAGTAGCCTAGTTCTCCAAGGAAACATCACTTTCAGATGAAGATCCAGTGTCTCCATCCAACCGTTGGATGATGGTACAAGAAGTGAAAGGGCACATAGTATGCTCTACATGATATAGAATATCCTAAAAAAATTAGTAAGAAATATTATTCCATAGATCATGTCATTATTATTAAACCATGCATTCTTTTGATTATAGTCACTTGGCTCAAGAATGAGTCCAAGGAGATAGGCAAATAGATCCTACTCAAAGAAATGATTCTTTATCCCTTATTTCCAAGACAAATAGTACTCTAAAGTTATCTTAACAACAGAAGGATGGAAATAATTTTTAAGAGATGCGCTTAACCCCCCATAAATGGATTTTTATCTTACTTACAATTTATTTGTATAATCCCCTCAAGATTGATACAAAAAAACCAACTTTAAGTGAATACAAAAAGAGAAATCAAGAGACACCCCCCCTTTCCACTAGTCTCAGAAATCACCCCCCTAAGATATTACAATGTTGGCACTTTATGATTAGTGCGTTTATAAAGATTTTTCCAAGATACAATGCTTAATAGGCTCAAAATTACAAATTCTGATACAAAATGCATCAGAGAAAAAATCTTAAAAATCTATATTAATAGTTGTGTAGTTATCTTCAATACCTTTTCAATTCCTATTTGTTTTTGAAAAATGGAGCACCAAGGTGAAAGTTATGTCTTGTTGAAGAAAAATACAACAAATAGCTTCAACCTACAATATCTAGCAAAAAATGGAAAAAATTCTTTTCAAAACTTCCATGGATGGAAAGTGCTTGTCTCCAATTTTTTGATGATATCTCATTTTTCAAAATTAGACAGCATGACAAAATGTTATGAAAGTTAAAAAAGACCCAATTTAGCCTATTTAAGTGCCTTGGTGGCCCCCTGGCGGCCTTTGGGTGGAACCATCAACTAAGGTGGTGCTTTGGCTATGTAGGGGTGGTGGTTTAACATTTTGTTGACGGTTTGAAGTTAGCTACTAGTGGCTTCAAAAAAATATGTTGGCAGTTTCAGTTTAACACTATGGTTAATAAATTGCGTGGCTATTTCAATAGCCATTGGTGGCTCCCAAGGGAGCTCATGGGCTTTAGAAAACCCACATGGCTAGTTAGATTCATGCTTATTAAAATCCTTGAGCACTACATTTAAGTGCTAAATTTAGTGCTTTTTATAATTTTTATAATTATTTTTATTATTAATTTTAATCTGTTGACTATTTTTTTTTTGAATTTTTTAATTTTGTACCCATATTTATGTAGCAAAGGGGGACATATGACCCTCTTGGTAATTTTTTTCCTTGACGGCTCTCATCACTGAATATGGGTGAATTTTATGTTAAAATTTATCAACTCGATCTCTTGAACACAAGGGCAAGGTCCTTTTTGGCCAAAAGATCTCCTGCAAAATGTTGTTCACCAGATTTGAGCTTCAAACCCATGTTTGCTACTGTGTCATATGGTGGCCAAATTGAGTGAAACAAAATCCAAATCTGACTTTCTTGAGCCTCTCATACATAATGGGATAGTCAAAAATATTGCCACTATAGCCAAAATAGCTACAATCACCAGATCTCACCAAAAACACACATACATTTATATAGGATTAATAGATCTTCATAATTCATTTATGATTCTTCACATCGTATTAATGCACTGAAGAAGAGCATATGATAATTTACAAGATCATACAAAAATCTCTAATCTCTTAATCAAGAATCTAAGTACTAAAAACTCTCAAAATATAAGCTTTGATACCATGTTAGAAATCTAAAATAGATTGAATAACCAAGATCTTCTATGAGAGAGATAAGCTATAAAATTGTAAATGAAATAACATAATTATAGACTCTCTAAGAGATGTGTAAATTTCAAGATGATAAGATTGCATTAGGAGCTCAAAGCAAATTTGTAGAATAATGACTACATGCATCAAAGTACATGTATGCCAAAGTATGCAAGAGAATGCAAGAATATGCTAGAATATATAAAAAATACAAGCTAGGTAGTGAGTTTATATAGAACTAAAGAGACGATGGAGGTGGAAAATCCAACCAATAGGAATTAACTACCAAAAGTGGAGAATGCCACCAAAAATGGAAAGTGTTCAACCCTTTAAAGAAGGGGACACCACATCACTTATCTCCTGCAATAAAATCACTTTATTATCCTAAAAAAGCTTAATAAAAGTGGAGGAAAAACCTAAGACTAAGGGAAAATAAATTAACCCACTAGGAAAACAAAATCCAGCACCAACATTATATACCTAAAGAATGATTAAATTGATTAAAAGAAATAGTCTGTGAAATCGATGTGCTAAAAAAAAGGTATATGGATTTATAAAATTTAAGGATTTTTTTTCATTTTGAATATCACGTGAAAGGAAAAAAGTAAATATAATTAAAATTAAAAATTAAAAAAAAATTAAAAGAAAGGAAATTTATAGGGGTGGTTGGGTAGGATACCCTAGCTACCATGGGAATGGAGACTCCACTCCTCTATAGTCTTGCGGGCCTATGGGGCATGGTGGCTCCACCCCTGCCTTATGTAAGAGGGATGTGGGCCCACTATGAGGGTCATGGCCCTTGTAGCGGACATGACCTCCTATTGTGGGGTTTGCAACCTCCTTTTTATATTTTTTCTTCTTGTTGAATAATGTTTCTTTAAAATGAAGCAATGCTATAAAATAAACAGGGATTGCACCAATGTTTAACTTGCAACCAACCTAGTTTTCTATTATGTGTCATTCCATTTGTATATACATTGAAATATAATATTTACACATGATTTTTTATTGTAACATAGAAATAAAATTCCAAAATCCCTCCAACAATCAAATAGAATAAAAATAAATAAAAAAATTAAGTAAAATAAAAAAATTGAATGGGGAAGTCAATTTTTTCCTTCCTTGAATTCTTTGGTACCTCATCCTCATCTAAATGCCTAGACAACTTGATAATTGATGCCTTGGCAACCACCCCTTGTAAGGTGTTAAACCTATTTAACACACACACATAAGGGTAAAAGTACAAACCTATGTCACACTTTTGGCCAACTTATCATCACACCTGAATTTTAGTATTTCTCACTAAAAATTAATTTTGATCAAACATATGACCTAGTAAGATTAGTTGTACCTGAGTTAGATATTTTCACAACTTTTCTAACTAAAATTATAGGCTAAATGCATATGTAACACTATTTTGAGGCCAATTTACTAAAATAATTTGATTATTTGAAAAACTTGATGTTTCAACAACTTCTACTCATGTAAATACTATTTTTTTAAATATAAAAAATATCTTTTTGTAGGTCCATAAATGTAGTTTTCACATATATATATATAGTTTAATTATTATTTATATTTTATATTTTATTTTTACTAAAAGTAGGTTGTCGACATAGAAAATTAGATTGATCACCATGTCAATAAAAAATACTAATTTTTTTTTTTTTTTTTGAGAAATAATGATGCACTAAATAAGATAATATATATCAAGATGGTATTTTTTTTTCTATTTTAGATGAATATTTAATATAAAAGTTGATGTCAAATGGAAAAAACTATGTTTTAATACACACATTTTAATATTTGTTTAAAAATATATATTTATCAAAAATGGAAAAAAATATATCCATGCACTAAAGTTTCAAGTTACTAACACACAAAAAATTTGAAGGAAAATAAATAAATTACTATATAAAGATTGACTTCTCGTGTAACTTCAATTTTTAACATTTTATTAGCAACTAAATTATAGTGTTAATTTATCAAAAACTATTTTAAAATATATATATATATTTTTTAAATATAAAAACATAAAATATATTAAAAAGTATACATTTTATTAGTTTACATCATTTCAAAATTCAAAACATATATGCCACTTTTTAGTGATTCAAGTTTAAAAATTGGATCAGTATTGGTTGTTTCCTTTATAAAAGTGTGACACAACTTTGTACTTATACCCATAAAGAATGTAGATAAAGGACTAGCATGGTGGATTTTCCTAAAAGTCCCCTTGTGTAGCACTATCTACCATCAATCGATTTGATTCTTCCAGTATGTTTATCCATGTTTGTATGAGTAGTTGAGTCAAAATGAGGCTCAATAGATGATGAATAAAGTGGAGATAAAAATAAGAAAATTAGGGTTCAAAAGAAAATAATTTAGGGTTGGACGCCTATTTTCAAGTTAAATTTTAGGAAAATTAATAGCTTAAAGTAAAAATTTATTATGTTTAATGATAGTAGATGTCTTAATTTGGATTACAAATTCAATGTTATAACTTAATTTGGTTAGCACGACCTCCCAACCAGGTATACTAAGAAAAATAATAATGATATACTATTATCCATTTTCTCTTTCCAAGCACAAATTAGCGAGTTAGCTAGGTGATTAAACTATGTTATAATTAAACATTACCCTTGTAACCTCAGTGAATGAAAACATAAGTTGCAATGTTAATTAAGAATTAGGGAACCAAATCCTTAGAAATTTATTCTCATAATATTTTTATTAATGACCCCTTTTGTGGAATCAATTTTTAACCATGGTTAAATATTGACTTTGAAATTTTAGGAAAATTTAATATGGGAGAATTATTTATGAAACTTACTTTGGGAAAATCAATTTATTTTGTTAGAACTATTTATTTGATTTCTTTATTGAATAGTTGAATGGATTAAATACTTTAAGAGAACATCCTAATGAAGTTTTAATATAAATTTCTCAAAATAGTGATCCATCAAGATATAAATAAGTACCTAAATCTATTATATTAATCTACTTAATATACTTTTCTAAAGAGAGAGAGAATTAAAAAAATATTATTATTTATTTATCTATTATTTTGGAGTTAAAATTCTCTAGTGGAGGTCACTATTGTCCTTAGTGATAAAATTAGTGGTTAAAGGGAGACTTAGTCACATTCTTTTAAATATTGAAATATTATTAATAGTTTAAATTAAAATGTTAAGTTAATAATAGTTAATTTAGACCATGTGAATTTATTATGTAATCTAATTGTTCACATTATCTTACTATACATGTGCACATGACATATAACTTATAAAATTATTGGATAGAACCCCTTTCATGTGAGGTTATTTGGGTGGAATAATGTTGTTTAGTAGGCTCAATTTGATTTTGGGTAGCTTTCTTAAATGTTAAATCATATGTATTCATATGAAAGATAGTTAGGGAAATACTAAATCCCTTGTCAAATATCCTGATTAATACTTAGCATGACTATAAAGTAACTTCATATCGTCATAATGGAGGTCCTCCTTGTCTGGTTGTTTTGAGTAGCTCTTTAGGTATGAAAATGTGGGGTAAGGTGGATAGATTTTGTGTACTCTTAGGAGAAACAAAAGTTTGTTGTGTTTTGCCATGTGTAAATTTTGGGCATGACAAAATCTATGCTAAGATCCCTAATATATATGGCTCTTCTTTAGATAACTAGAATTCACTGCAAGTATGCATACATAATAACCCTTCTGGGCTAGACAACTATAAATTTTATTATTTTAGTGATATAGTAGTTGTGGCCCCATAACATCACATTTATTGATCAAATGTGTGTGTGTGTGTAATTTTTTATTATTTTTTTGAGAATTTTTTTAATAATAAGATGTGACCATTTTTATAATTTGAAGATATTGAAAATATGAATCAAAATTGCATGAATTATTAATTTCTTTTAACTTAAAATTGAAAATTGAGAAGATCTATTCTACCAAACTTTTAAAAATATAATTCTAATCTCATTTTCTTCTAAATATTAGACATCTTAAATTCAACAAAATTTGATCCTACAATTCAAACTCTCTTAAAAATAATTAATAACAAAAATAATAATATATTAAAAGAAAACTATTTAGAAGACTTCAATAATATTATAAACACTAAAAGTAAATTCCTAGACCCTACTATGAAATAATATAGAGGGGCTCACCTAATAATCAAATATATTATAAAAATCATCACCCTTCCCATTATGATCCTTTGAATGTAATGTATCGTTGAATTTATGATGACATGAATTTCAAGGATTCCTATAAATAATGATTTCAACCACATTATTTATATAAATTGAATGATTTGATGGGAGGTTTGGGTAACATATTCAAATGAAGATATACATCCATCTAACTATGTTTGTCCCTAATAATCAAATATCATAATTAAATTTGTTTTATTCCATAATTTTCTCCCATGAAAACGGTCAATTCCCACTCTAATTATGGATGTAGAAGGTCATATCAAGAATATATTAATTCAATATTAATGGTGAACAGCTCTATAATTGAAAGTTATGTATAATTATGAAATCTATTTCTTATGAATAAGTATTATATATAAATTTATGAAAATATTAAATTATTATGTATTTAAAAAAGAAAAAAGAAAAATGTCACATCAAAATATCTAAAAGTAATTGTTTATATAAAAATAAAAAGATTGTCATTTGTTTTTAGTTTAGATTCTTACATTTTAATTCTATCAATTTTAAATTTTATTTACAACTTACAAATTTGACAAAAAAAAAATTGGTATAATAATAGAGAAAATAAATAATAATTTATAATTTAGTGATTGTTTCTAACATTGAATTTTGGAGGTGCAATTTTATTTCACATGTATTTTATATAAATTGTATATCATATTGTTATATAATTTTTATTATAAAAGTATAAGTATATGTATACATATTATGTAGTATTTTATATAGATTGTGTATCATATTTTTATTATTATCATGAGGATGGTTGTCTTTTTATTAAGTTCCAAAATATCTCTAAAGAAGAGACAAAAAAATTTCTAGATTAAGAAGATTAGAGGAAGAGAAAACCTCGCTTTAATTCTTTCAATCCTTCTTACTAATGATTTATCTATAAAATATAAAAGTATATATATATATATATAAATATGTATAAATATGTTTTTAATATTATTATATAAATATTGATTAATTAAACATATAATTTTTTCATCCAAATATTATTTTTTTAATTTTTATTTTAATATATAAAACATTAAAAATATATCATAAATATTTTTTTTATTCTAATAAAAATTAAATATCATTCATGTTTATGCCTAAAGAAATTTTTAAAAATAATCATGTAACCATCTAATCATGTAATAATCATATATAAATTGACAATAGCTTATTATTAAAATTAAAGAGTTCAATAATGAAATTTGATACAAAATAATAATATTAAGTACAATCCTTTAAGAGTGTATAGGAGTTAAATGCTGTAATTTATAGAAGATTGTTTGAGAAAAATATAAATTATAAAACATTAACGTACTAGATCTGTAAAAGAAAATATTAGCATCCCCTTAATATTAGAAAAAAAATCAACAAAGGACCATCAACCATATGTTAAGACAAATATTCATAATTTTCATCTCCTCTCAAAAAGTAGGCATAAGCATAATTTAAATAATTAAACTTTAGCTTTGGATTTACCAATTTTATATGCTCACGAAGCAAAATGTGTATGACTTGTAGATTTAAATTATACATCAATTTAGTAGTTATACAAATTTGTATTTGTGAAAGGATCATCCTAGTAAATGTATTATATTTAAAAAGGTAATTTTAATTCAATTTTTTATACTAGTGTATCTCAAAATATATGAATATTAATAAATACGAAGTATTTTAAATTTAAAAAATAAAAAAGATATTAAGAATATCTTAATCGCATTAAAATAATATTTACTTATGTAGTTTAAATTTGATTGAGCAATGATTGTTTATTCAACATTATAATTTTTAAATGTTAATTCTTATTTTATTTTTATATTTAAATGTAGAACTATATGTATATATACATATATAAATATTTTGAACTTTCCAATGCATCCAAAAATCCTCTTTAATACGATATTTTTTTGGTACATAAATATGGTTTTATTGATATTAAAAAAAGAGGTTACATTTTGCCATTGTAAACACCATACACATCATTCTCCAATTTTTTTCTTACTCCCCTTGGTTTGAATTGTTTGCATGCATGGTAGACTCAACGTTGGGGGTACCCCATGGTCCCCCTGTCCCCTTTTGACTAGATTCTCGCCACAACACATGTAATGTTGTCCTCGAGGGTTTCCATTATGTTATTCATTGTTGGGGATCTTGTGATTTCTAGTATGCCTACTATTGAAGTGCATGTGATTCCTTTAACCTCGACATCTAAAGCATGGAAAGAGGTGTTGACCAACACAAGCCCGACTTCTAAGTGTCCCTTTCTTGACCTTGGTGAGGAAATCTCTGTATTGGGCACTAATTTTTCTATCCCTGAAGTTATCAGCAATGGATTGTTTCTTCCATGGAGACAACGATTCGGTAAGTTCTTCTCCTTTCGGCCCTCTATGGATATGGTTTGGAGAAATGGCATTTGAAGGGTAGCATGAGTGTCTATGCCATGGCTGGTGGACTATTCCTTTTTAAGTTCACAACCAAGGAGGACTTGATCTCGATGCTTTCTTCGGGTCCCTGGGTCTATGGAAAGCATGGGTTGTCATTGTGTCACTAGAAATTGAGATTCAACCCTGCTATAGATCTCAACAAGTCAGCTCTTGTTTCGGTGCGTCTCCCTGGTCTTCTCCTAGAATACAAGGATGATTTGGTCTTTAAGAGCTTTGGTGATTCTTTGGGCCAGTTCATCACCTTGGATTCTATCACCAAATCCATGTCCAGGTTAGTTTTTGCTTTCTTTTTTGTCAACATTGATATAAATAAGACCTTACCCAACTTTGTGAAGCTTTGTTCCATTTTTGGTTCCTAGACTCAACAAGTCTACTATGAGAATGCAGTGATATACTGCCAAAAATGTGCTAAACTGAGCCACCTTATTTTGGACTACATTTCCATGGTTAGACTTAACCCCAACCCTAGTGAACCAAGTGAGGAGTTCCCCTCTAATGAGTACCCCTTTGAATCTGACATTCTAAGGTCATTGAGTCATTGACCAATGTTGGGCTTGTTGACCTTGTGATCCTGATAGACTTATTGGAAGAGGTCTCAATTGACTCTATTGTGGAGCTCAATGGTCACTTTCCCAATAGTGTTCTAGTTTGTAGATCCATGCTTCTTAACTCTGGAGTGACTCGAGATTCTAAGGTTACTATGGAGAAGCATCCTTCCCCTAAGACTTTAGGTGTAGAGGAAGGTGAGATCTAGGAGGATGGATTATCGAAGGTTATTCCTAGTCTTGAACTAATTGAGATAGTCGTGATGGCTCACACTCAATCTATGGAAGAAGATTTATGGTCAACTCTTAAGAAGGGTAAACAAAAAAAATCAAATGTGGGTGGTGAATCTAAGCCCGATAGACCCAACTAGTGGTTGACCAGGAATAGAGAGACAACAAAATAAATTATGATAGGTAAACAGAGGACATTGGAAGTGTACTCAAAGAAAACTTTAAAATGAAAGTACTTTCATGGAATGTGAGAGGGATAAATAGCCCCCATAAGTAGTTGGCCCTAAAGAATTATGTGTTGGAACACAAGATTGATGTTTTGCTCCTACAAGAAACCAAGATGAAGAAAACCAATTTTGAACCCATAGCTAATTATATTTGGTTGAACACCCTCTTTGCTTGTAGTGATGTGGATGGGGCTTCAAGAGGTCTTTCTATGATGTGGAATCCCATTTGGATCTCTGGTACTAAACTATTCCATTGTAAGAATAGCATGGGGGTTAGTTTCTCCAATGCTTGGGGCTCCTGGTCTCTGATGAACATTTGTGCCCCCAATATTAGGAATGGGAGGAAAACCCTCTAGCAGGAAATATCTAACTAGATTTTGGCTAATAGGGGAGACCATTGGCTAGTGGTTGGTGATTTCAACTCCCCCCTTTACCCCTTGGAGAATAATGGTGGACTAATTGATTACTCTAATAGCATGTCTAACCTGGCTGACTTCTTGAATTGTACTGACCTAGTGGATATTGATTTGTAGGGCCAGTCTTATACTTGGTCTAATAGACGCCTTGGGGTTGGTCTAATCCAACTTCGTCTTGATGGATTATTTTTTTCTCCTAATTGGACTACCTTGCTTAGTGCTAATTTTTTGGCTCTACCCCATACTATTTTTTACCACAATCCTCTACCATTGACCCTAAATGAACACTCTGTTATTGGTTTGTTCCCTTTCTATTTTGAGATTATGTGGAAATCCCATCTAGATTTCAGGAATAAGATTGCTACTTGGTGGAATATCCTTGTACATGGTTCCCCTATGTTCAGGATCTTTCATAGGCTCAAACACATCAAAAATATGGTTAAAGGATGGAATAAGCAGGTTTTTTGGGATGTGTTCCATCAAAAAAAAAGTTGTCTGATAAGCTCTGTGAGTTACAAAAGAGGATGGAGGAAGGAGATACTAGTATTCAGAACTATCAACATGAGATGGTTAAGCACATGGAATGGGAGAAAATTTTGAAGAGAGAAGAATTTTTTTGGAAGTAGAAACCTAGACTTCAATCGCTGATCGAGAGGGGCCAAAATACTTCTTTCTTCCATGTTTCAACCCTCAAACATAGGAAAAGAAATAAAAAAAAAGTTGAAAAATGAAGTAGGGGATGTTGTTTCTACTCATATTCAGATTAGGCTATTGGTTGTTGGCCACTTCAATTGGGTTTTATCTACTCCTTTCGAGGCTCCCATCCCAATGTTGGGGTATCTACTATTGGAACCCCTTCCTAATTCTATATCCTATGAAGATAATGATTCTATTATGGGGGTTGTTATTCCTGAGGAGGTCAAGTCTATTATGTTTAGTATGGGTGCTTTTAAGGCCCCTAGACCCAATGGTTTTCCCTTGACCTTCTTCCAAATCTTTTGGGACATTGTGGGTGAGGACCTTACTATGGCGGCTAGGGATTTTTTCAACTCTAGTAAATTGTTCAAATAGCTAAAACACACCTTCATTTCCCTTATGCCTAAAATTGATTAACCTTAGACCATGGTGGATTTCTAGCCCATCAACCTTTGTAACATTATTTATAAGAACTTTTCCAAAATCCTGGTGAACCGCTTAAAACCCCTCTTGGAAAAAATGATAAGTCCAAGTAAAAAAATCTTCATTCTAGGTTTCCATATCTTCGATGTGGCTATATCTACTCATGAAATATTACATTCTATGGATAGGTACAACAATACTAGTATGGATCTGAAGCCATACATTTCTAAAGCTTACGATAAAGTCCTATGGGACTTCCTTCCCAAATTCCTTGATAGGTTTGGTTTTAATCAAAGTGATCAACACCATTTTGGAATGTGTTACCACAGTTCGATATTCTGTTTTGGTCAATAGAGTGCCACGTGGGTTCTTTGTCGTTGGGAGGGGTATTTGACAAGGGGACCCCCTCTCCCCATATTTTTTTATAATGGTGGCTAATTTCCTAAGTAGGAAAATTACTTGTATGTTGTTGGAGGGCTCCATCAAGTGTGTCAAGCCGACAACCACCCTTGAACTTGCTACCATTAAAAAATTTGTGGACAACACTACGTTATTTGGGAAAGCCTCAGTGGTGGAAGCTAGGAAGAGCTACCTCAATCTTTATGCAGCTTGTTTAGGATAGTGTATTAATTATAATAAAATTATGATGTATTTTTTTAATTGCACTCCTAGTTTATAGAACCGCACGATTTTTGTTTAGGCTATGTGAGTCCCTCACTTCCTTTGGTGTACATGGGCCTCCCTTTCATGATTAAGGAAGTCACTCCCAACTTCTGGAATACTATTCTTGAAAGGATCTATAGGAAACTAGTAGGGTAGAAAGGTTAGATCCTGAGTCATGCTGGTAAACTGTAGCTCCTCATTGCTACCCTTTAGGGGGTTCTAGTCTATTTTCTCTCTATGTTCAAAATGACCAATTACATTGCTAAGAAGTTTGAAAAGATTCAAAGATTTTTCCTTTGGTTCAACACTGAGCACAAGAAGAAAATTTCTCTTATCAGTTGGGAGAAGGTGTGCCTTCCCAAATCTGGGGCAGGGTTGGGCATTAGAAGGGTCCATTCTACTAACAAAGCTTTGTTGGCCGAGGTTGGATGGGACTAGTTAAGAAATAAAAAGGACTAGTGCAGGATAATGAATGTCAAATATCTAGACAATTTTCCCCTAATCAGGTGTATTGAGAATGATCACCCTCATGGGTCCTTACCCTAGAATAATATCTACAAAATGAAGAAGTTTCTTCAATCTAGTCTATGATGGAAGCTTGGTAGAGGAAATTGTATTTGCTTCTGGGAAGACCCTTGGCTATTTGATTCCCCTTTGGCCAATTTAGAGTTTAAAAATCTAATGGAACCTACAATTCATTTCTTTGGCTCGAGTGCATGTGACTACCATCATGGTCCTGTTAACACTATGATTTGCACCCAAGCTGAGATTTGACACAACTAATCATGTGTAACATGGGAACTTTTCTAAGGCTATGGGTGACCTTATGATAGAAAAGGACTTCCAGAGAAAGCTAGTTCTTTATTGGATCTCACCTAAAACTACTACTTTTTACGGAGGAAAGGGAAAAGAAATAAAAATGAAAAATGAAACTAAAAGAAAATGTTGATTCACCAACTGATAAGGGTTATAATGATTTAGACTTGCATACACTTGGCTACTAATGATAAAGCTAAACTGCACAACTTATTTTTGTAAGTTCATACATAAACATTTCACAAGAGGGTTTGAAAACATTAGCCCTTAAAGAGGAAAAATAACTTTCTTAGTTTAAGGGTACATGCAACTTTAACACAACTTTTAACTTGCATAAACTTACTTTTGCAGAAAAGACATGAAAGTATGAGACAAAGCTTTATGGAGATTAAGATACCCTACAAATAGCTTGATTAGTCATTCAATAATGCATAGGTACTGCAACAATAAGGAGGCAAAGCTTTGGAATCAGAAGAATCCAAGGCACTGCCTATATATCATTTTCCCCAAATGAGTTATAAAGTATATCAAATCTAAGAAAGGATTATAGAAATCACTAACTTTAGAAATTGTATTATTTGAACTCTCTCCCAAAATGAGTTACATGAGTGAATATAAAACACAACCCAAGTAGTTGCACCAAAATAGGAACAAGTAACTACCTTGGGTCAGATTCCCTAAAAAATCCTAAAAATGAGGCATTAGATTCCTCATAAAAAAACCTCCAAGATGTGAAGAAGAAGGTTTTGGTCAAACCAAAACACCTAGGTATGCAAAACCACCAACAAAGTGCATTAATTCCTCCTACAAGTGTGGGTACATGTCTCCAAATTGAAAAAACTTCCCCTATATTCCCTCCATTTGTTTTCAAAACACAACTTTCACTAAATGTTGATAATCTCCATCATTTTGCATTTTCTTTTAAAATAACAAAATAATTTAAGGCTTATAATTGTACCTTAAAATCATTTTGTTTTACAATAAATATATGCAAAAGATGAAAAAATCAAATCAAATCCTCCAAGTATGCTAAGATGGCATTACTTTAACAAAATCATAGAAATGTTCTAAGGAAAAAAATTACCTAAGGCACAATCTACAATAAGCAGGGCTACGGGCTCACATTAATTTGATATTTGTTGTTTGATAAAAATAAAGGTAAAAATTCCCTCCATTGGCATTTCTAGGGTTGAAACCCTAAAACAAAAGTAAATCATTTCATTTTGTGAAGCTTCTAAGAGAAGCTTGAGTGCCACCAACTCCATGAGGGTTTCTTGAGCAACTCAAAAGCTTTTGATGGATTTCCATGATTGAACTTACTGATTTTGAAGAAAAACAAGCTAAGGTAAGCTCCAGGCTTGAAAATATCTTGTGCTTCATTCAAAATTTTAGTTGAATTCAAACTCATTTCAAATTTCAATGTATAAAAGTAATGAGCTTTTCATCAAAATTCCTATGTACTGTATAGGTTCAATGATGTTTACTTCATATGTATTTTATAAGAGGAAGGAAACAAAGCTCTTTTTCTCCATTTTTTCCTTCATTTTTTGAGTTATTCTTGCACCTTTTTGTGAGAACTTCATACATTTTAAGAGTAGAAACAATGATTTTGGTTGTGGCCATTCATTTGCAGATACCCAAAACCATGTCATTTCTTGTTATTTTTGTGCACTCTTCTGGTATATAAGGCTTTGCATTTGAGCTCCTTTCCTCCATAGTTACTAGAGTTCTAAAACAAAAGGAAAAACTCACCTGGGTTAAATTATACCCGAGCTCTTCAGTCACAATAAAACTTCCATTTAATTCAATGGCTCTATTTTTTTGTATTCTCTTAATTGGCTGCCATGGAAATCTCTGGGCTTAAAAACTCTCTGTGCTTTATTAGCCATGGCCACACCTTTAATTTCTAGGAACTTGAGGACTTGCTTTGTGTTATGATGGAAAATTCTTATGTGAAATATATGGGTATTTCATTCATAAAGAATTATACAACCACGACCATTCCGTTACATGCAAAAGGCTTCATTCTGAGTTGAGGGATTTAACTTTTGGAATCTAGGTTTTGATTTTCCTATAGAAATTCATGAATACCTTTTTATGACTTCAAGCCTCTTATCGAATCATTATTGCATTTGGTTTTTGTACAAAAAATAGTGAATCTCTCCACATATTTCTTTGTCTCCATAGCTATCAAATTTGGCTACGACCCTTCTAACTTTTTTCACAAAACCCACTTAGAAACAAAAAATCTGAAAATCGATCCAATTTATGTATTTCTGCCTTTATAGAAGTTTGAACTTGCATACTCATTATGGTTCACAGTAAAAAAAAATCAGTGAAAATAATCTTTTGAACAAAAAACTACCTCAACATTTCCATTGTCACTTGGGCTCCAAATGCCTTTGCCAATTAGATTTGCACCCTATTGAATACAAGATTCAACAATCTACTAAAACATGGAAACCTTCTTCAAATGTGGGTGATTGAACAAGAAGGAATCTCCAGAGTGAGCTGGTTCTCCGAATGATGAATATTATTCTAAGTATTTTCTAGGAAAAGGGATAAAAGGATAACTTGAAAATAAAGCCTATGACTAACAAATGATTCACCAAACTTATGAAAATTCAGACTTAACCACTCATAACAATTTCTCTATCACAGTAATTCTCACAATCTCATTAGCACATACTTCATTAGTGATTTGCATGAAGATCTGGAAAAACTAAACACAACATGCAACCTGAAACATGTAATTCTAAACAAAGGTTTACAATAGAAAGACATATAAGTATTCAAGTTTCAAACACAAAGACATCAGATTTCTATTACAAAAATGAGATAGAAATGAAAAGGAGAATTCTACTGCTTTAATAAAACTAAAAGAGTGTTTTGAGGCGAGTACAAGCGAGTTTAAAGCTCGAGATAGAGCAAGAAGCCCATCTGAGCTGGGAAGAGAAAGAAGACTAGGGTCTCTTTAAATATATCTCTCAAAAAGAAACCCTAATCCGAACTCACAAAGCTCAAGGAAAAAAACTTCATGTCTCAAAGACTACACACTAAAAGAAAAATATCACAGCTTTTTATGTTTCAAGTAAACAAATGGACACTTTGGAAAATAAACACCTTATCTCTCCAAGATAAAACTCAAACTCGACCAAGAGGAAAAAGTCAATATCAATCTACTAAAAATAGCAAGAAATCATAAAACAATTTATAAGGATTGCTTTATGACTCAGCTTTACATCATTGCAGATTTTACAATTTGTTTTATTTTGCAATTAAAGATTGCTAAATATTTTGCAAAAAGAATTACATCCTTATTTCACCAATACAATGCTTGATTTTTCTTTTTTAAAAAAAATCATAAAAAATATCAAGGCAATATTGTTCCCTCAATACTCTAATTGATTTCTCAAAAATCAATTGAAAATAAAAATCCCTAAGTCATGAGTGATATTACCTTGCAGCTCTCATTGATTTCTCACAAAATCAATAAAATCAGGATATTCAAGTCTCCAATTTTCTCTAAGGCACAAGTGTAAGTGACAAAATAAAACTCAAGCCCTAAAGACTTTAAACACAACCGACCTAGGCATATGAAATTTTGGCCCTTCAAAACATTAAGCTTCAGATTTTTATGAATCACAATATAAAGCAGACCTAAATTCAAATTAATCCACATGCCATTATCAAATATGAATATTCAAAGGAAATTATAATGTTTGACTTAGCTCGAATTAGGGCATGAGACAAAAAGAAGTCAAACCCTAAAAATGATTTCATTTTACAATTATCATTTTGAAGACATTGCTCTGCATGAAAGGATAACGCCGCCATGATTGAGCTCAGTATGTATCTCACATGCTTAGGAATCTTCACTCTTGCCTTCAGATAGTCGAATCTTGACTGGGTAAGCTTGATTTCTCTACTACTGTGGCTTTTTCACTTCATTCAAAGAGAAAGAAAGGCCATTAAGCCCGAGACCTTCTCATACTTGGTCTCTGATTTCTTTTACATTCTTGTGACTTCTCTTCTTCTTGGCCGCTTGTATGAACTCGAGCTTTGAATGGGAGCTCCATGAGAGAGTTTGTTCGAGGGGTATTGTCCTTTATTGCACACAAGGTAAGCTATTTTTTATAGCTTCTATGGCTTTTCTTTTTGAGTTCATTCTAGCCTTGTGGCCGTGGCTATAACTGAGTTTCTATGATGGCTCTTTACTTCATGTGCTTATTATTTTGTTATTTCTGTGCTCTTTGTCTCCACTAGCCATCCTACATGAGCTCCCATTGGATGCTTTGCTTGGGGTTTCGAGACTTATAAAGCTTTGGCCGCGGCTATAAGCGTTCTCTCACAGGCATGAAGTGGTAAGCCCTCATTATTCCATTTGCTCTTCGTTGTTCACAAAGCTTACAAAAGCTTGAAACTATGACAGCCGTGGCTTCTTTGTCTCTTTACTGGAAAGCAAGAAACCAGCCAGGCCGCGACCTTTACATGTATTCTATTTATGATTTTTTGAATGTTCATTTATATCTGTATTTGAATTGTCTCCTTGGCTGCCATGAGATATAGCTCTAACTTGAAGTTGAGAGCTCCAATGGTTGGCCACGCCATACTCATACATAAAATGGATTTCTTTGTAAATTCCTAGGCTTGACCCAAAAGAAAATAGTGTATATTCAGCATTTTGAAATAAACCCTCATGTGGGTGCTCGTTACTTTGAAGAAAACATTGCATTTTGTTTTTGATGTAGCAACACGATGTGGGTATATGAGAAATCTGTATTTTAGTTCAAACCCTCTCATGGGTATTCTGGAAATGGCGTTAAAATCCGTGTCTTGATACTCATGTAAAACTAGCTCGACCCATGATAATTTTACTTCTTTTGAACCTTCAGTTGCAAAACCTAGGCATGTCATTCGTTACTAAAATTGTAAAATCTGTTTTAAAACAAAACCCCAATAT